>JAUMGZ010218708.1:0-11587 GCA_032359645.1 Pododesmus macrochisma
TTTAATGTGTATGAACATAATGTATTATTTATATTACTGTATCTTGTAACTGGAATGGGAGAAAGTTTATATAGGCTATGCCTGTTACTTCATCCCTTTGTCATAATCTTTTATGATAATAAAATATTTTGAAATTGAAATTAATCCTTAAGCTCGATCGGTTGGACTCCTAATCAAGGGGTCCCGGGTTCGTCTCCCGAGTCCCTGACAGATACAGATTTGCATTGAATTACATGCACGTTTTACCTGTGATTTCTACCACTATTGCCATACTAACTCCATGTTAAAATGCGTTTTGCAATAAAAAATATTTTACAAGAAAATTCAAACTTTGTTTCAAGTTGACAATTTTGATAAAACTTATGCAAATGTATACCATAACTTATTTATCCAGGTACTCCTACAAAGCATATGATAATATGTTAACTAACAAGCAGTGCAAGACATCAGAATGTACAACTTCCCTATTATAAACATGGGCAAATATTCACATGCAAATACTGGATCTTAAAAATATAAGAAAACACAACTAATTTTGAAAATATAAGGCTCCTACTACCTTGATTATTACTTTCACTTTATTTATATGTGCATACATTGAAATTAATAATATTTCATGGACAGTTTGAATTTTTCTCCTGTTCATGGTACACAAATTTTTACTAGCAACCGTAAAACAACTTTTAAGATATCTACAGAGAGTTAAAACATGTCTATATAGCGCTATACAGTGTCTACTTTATGGTTCAACTGCCAACTTGAACTCTACTCACAAGTAAAATGTAATAACCACAAGAAAAACCTTGTCACATTTGTGCCCATATGGAGCACTACTAGTATAATTAAAAAGGACTAAACATGAACCTTAAACTTTATTTTACAAAGATTGATATATAAGTTATTACAACTACTGTCAAAATCTCTTGGCACAGATGGTAGTGCAAGTGGAAAATTTCTGTGGGAAGGAACCAGAGAAAACCCATGTGTTCAGGTTTGCGATCCTGTACCATATATCCCACTTATGACACCACTTGTGGAACCCGAGCCCCATTGGTGAAAAGCAAGCGTCTGAATCCCTATGCTACCTGAACACCTGATGGGACAGATACAAATACTGCAGGCCAGATGCATAGCCACATCAAATGTTCAGTACTGAAGACAAAATTCATGGGAGGTTTGGGTGGGGAAGGGGTCTAGACTGTCTGATGAGGTTTTGAAAGGATTTCATTTTAATATTTTTTAAAAGTTTTTGTTGTGTTTATTGGTTATTAATTTGGTTCAGTGATAGAGTTGGAGTATTTCCCCCAGTAGTAGTGGTAGATCATGATCAGTATCATGATAAACCAAAATGAACCAAAATGATCCAGAACAAACGGAAACAGAGCTTTATATGGAACATTTATGTTTAAACACCTACAGTATGTGGCTAGCCATGCCACAGGCCAATACAACTGACCTCAGACTGATAACTGAGCCAATATGAAAGTGATTAATTAATAATATAATTTTATTCCACAGAGACTAATATAGAACAGTGTAATACTGTTGTGGATATGGCATTATGATTTTTTTTAAGTTTACCTTAAGTTATAGTTAACAGCTGTATCGGCTTTGAATGCTACATAAGGATATTACTTTAATAATTAATTTGAGGCATACTTCCAAACGTTTCCGCACTCAAAACTAGCTACAGTTCTGTACTTGAGTTGAGAAAAAATATGATGATGTAAAAAAAATTGTTATGTAAAATTTTTAATATACATGTACAACTTTTAAAATTGGAAACTCATCTTCCACCTAAAATTGTTTTTTGTTTGTGTAAGCATAATTATTATGAACAATATTGTGACTTAAAATTAAAATTATGGACATCCTAACTATCATTTCAGGAGATGATGCTGGGTTCGAGTCCAAGTTCTACAACAATGATGCTTGTAAGACACCTAACTTGGACAAGCTAGCACTGAAAAGTCTGATTTTCAATAATTCTTTTACTTCTGTGAGCAGCTGTTCACCTAGTAGGTAGGTTTATGCACATATTTCCAACTCTCAGTGCACATGTACTTGTAGTAATGTCACATATTAATGCTTTACTTATATGGTACTAGCTCAATTAAGAGAGTGTGCATGTAGAGAGCGATAGGTCATAGGTTCATCCCTAGTCATGTCATACTTAGGACATTAAAATTAGGGAATATTCTCGCTCCACACAAAACACTAGCGATAGGTCATAGGTTCATTCCTAGTCATGTCATACTTAGGACATTAAAATTAGGGAATCTTATCGCTCCACACAAAATGCTAAGCATTCAGGATTTAGAGAAGAACTGATTGGCTATTGTCAGGATAATATAACTGAGGGAAGTATCATGTCATTGTGTCTGCAGCATGATACTTCATTGACACAGTCCAAAGAAATCGTCATCAGTGTACACTGTCATAAGCAGACACCATCTTGATACAACCTATGTCCTATATATGTTGAAAGAGATGTTATATATTTAAACCCTAATAACAATAGTTATATGACATCCATTTTTTGTGCAGTACATGTATATGAATGGACACATATATTTAGTATTAAATATATAAACATGAAATTATAATTCTGAAACTTAAGCTTTGCAAATGTAGATTGACATATTCACACTTTATTGATATATTTACTTTATTATTCAGTTTTACTGTAACAAAAATAAAGTGACGATATCAGTTGAGATTAGTGATTTATTGAACATACTGTACAATGATCTCATATTAAACACTTTTTTTGTTATCTAGATCTGTAATACTGTCTGGATTACCTCAGCATCAGAATGGTATCTATGGTCTCCATCAAGATATTCATCATTTCCAATCGTTTGATGATGTTAGAAGTTTACCATTGTTACTGAGAAAAGCTGGAATTAGGACAGGTATAGTATGTAGTGTAACTCTAGTTACTTCTACCTTCTAAATCAGTACTAACAGTCTGTACCTTTTTTCAAGCAGTAGTTCAAACAAGCAAAATTTAATTATTTTCTATTATATACCACTAGCAGAATTCAAGAAAATTTCACTAGTCCAAACAAAATTTTACCAGTTATGGGAATCAGACTAGTACCTACATTGCAGTTTGTACTAATAAATTGTTATTTACTTTTATTGAATAAAACATTATCACATATCAAATTGATCAAGACTGCAGCTTACAATGCATATTTATCATCACAGGAATCAATGTTTACTTATTTATTCCTGAATATTTACAATAGATGGTACAATTCATTGTTTTGGAAGAGTCTAAATGTGACTTGAGGGGTCAATGGGTAAAGAAGCGTATTGGACCAGATTGTTACTTACATTCTTGCAATTACAGGAATTATTGTTAAGAAGCATATTGGACCAGATTGTTACAAATATTTTTGTCATTACAGGAATTATTGGTAAGATAATATTTATCATTACAGGAATAATTGGTAAGATCATTTTTATCATTACAGGAATAATTGGTAAGAAGCATGTTGGACCAGATTGGGTATACCCCTTTGATTATGCTGTTACAGAGGAACATCACAGTTTACTACAGGCAGGCAGAAATATAACATTTATCAAAAATCATGTCCATCACTTCTTACAGGGGCAAAACTCATCAAGGTTTGTATTATATTGTATGATATTTTTTTTCTTCACCTTGAGCTTTGCAACATATCTGCCACCCAGTAAACGCTCTCTTTATTGCATCCTCAGAAATTGTAAGAGGTTTTGCCTAAGATATGATGACTTCTTAAACTGTTTGTTGAAACTCCATACTTCATATTGTCCATTTTACAAATCGTGTTATCACATTGGCATGGTAGATCTTAGGAACATGGAACTTTCATTGTAAAGCAAACTTAATGTAGTTTTAAATAATTGATTCTCTTCCGTTAGAATCTTACACCCAGGAAGTACTCTAGGGATTATTACATTCGCAATTGTATATCATTAATATTTTCATTTTGATTAAAAATAAAGTATAAACATTGTACATGTATTTCCTCATCATTTCGTTATATATAAAAAAAATTCAAAATGAAGGATACTTCGATGTACTGTGATGTTTTAGAGTAGGATTGATGTGCGTTAAACAGTCAGTATAGTATATACGTATTTTTTTTCAGTTCATTTTTCCTACATATTGGATTCCATGATCCACACAGATGTAAGCACACGCATCCGGAGCTTGGAAAGTTTTGTGAGAAATTTGGTCTGAATGGGACAATGCCAGGATACACCCCAATATTGTTTGACCCTGACAAGGTCAAGGTTCCGTATTTTGTACAGAACACTCCAGCAGCCAGACAAGATATAGCAGCACAATATACAGCCATAAATCGTATGGATCAAGGTACGGGATCTTTAAATTTGATATTAGAGAGAAAAAGGATCATCAGAGCAAAAGACATTGACAAATAAACAAGTCATCATGAGAATGAACTTACAAACTAAGATTCATGACAAAAACTTTCATTAAAGTGACATCAAGCCAACCAAATGAGTGAGAGTCCCTTGCCTGTGACTCAAAGCCAGGCTACAAATCAGCAAACCAACTGCCTGACTACATTTCAATTAAAATTTAAGCATCACTTAAAAAAGGTCAGACACAGAAATTTGAAAAATTAAAGGTATTATTAAAAGTACAATATTATTTTAAGAGTGTTCTAACATCACATTTTTATAAAACGTATTTATAACACCTTGTTTACAATTCTTCAGTAAATAGGAAAGTTATGCATACCAGTACCATCAAAATGACTTGAAATAAAGGGGGACAATTGGGCTATTAAGGAGGGGAGACAACTCTACTCTTGTTAAGGTAGACAAATGTTAAGAAAGTTAATGTTACTAGCGATTTAAATCAACAGTTACTATTATTGAAAAAGGTAGACATTCATAAAGGGAGATAAATACACTAACCAAAAGGTGGGCAATAAATTGGTGAGTTAAATAAACAGTGTTATCATTACACACACATTTGCTTTGTGCAATATTATCTGATTTATTGGTACATATAAAAGTATATAAAGGTGGGGTTCCACGAGCGCCCACATTCCGATTTGTCTCTAACTTTGCATATTGTATGCTTCTTACTTGTGTCTATAAAAAATGCACTTTGTTTTTAAAAAAAAACTAATAAAACTCAAATTAGGGCTCCTTATTTAATTCCTTGACTGAAAAAATAGTACTCATATATTCTAAAGTACAACTTAACAAAAAGTTATAAAGTTTAACAAAATCATGTCAAATCATCAGCTCTATATTGTAAGTATTATTTTAATACCAAATGTGATTGGTTTAAGTACAAATTGTATGTTTTATGCCTTATTATATGTCAAAATTTCATGAAAATTTCACCCGAAATTTTTCAAGGGGCAATTTGATTTGGGAATTCCACTGATTTAT
This sequence comes from Pododesmus macrochisma, assembly GCA_032359645.1. Lineage (NCBI taxonomy): Eukaryota > Metazoa > Mollusca > Bivalvia > Pectinida > Anomiidae > Pododesmus > Pododesmus macrochisma. Next base: position 5,425 of record JAUMGZ010218708.1, read on the forward strand.
AGAGAGTGCTCAACACTTTTTATTTTTTAGAAAACATCCTTTAGGTATTGTCTTTAATTTGTATAAGTAAAACTTCTAGAAATTTTCCGGGAAAATATTTTAACTGAATGATATTTGAAGCATGTTCATTATTTCACTCTATGTGCGTTTTAGGTTTTTGTTCTACTTTCTTCGCCAAATATTTAATATACGGGTGTAAACTTTCTGAATTTGTTAGAAACAATTATTTAAATGAATTCAGATATTATTAGTTTGTTTACACATATATTTTGTTTATTTTAAAGCCATAAAAGACATCCCTGTTGAATACCTACCAACCTTCGATTTTGTTCTGATATATGCATGATTAAGTTGGGTTTAACAGGTTAAAGAAAAGTATTGGATAATATCGTACAATTTTTGGCAACAATAGGTAACCTTGTTGAACCCCCCTTTTTTCCGTACCTTTAACATTTGTTATTAGAAATTGTATAAAGTCAACTGACGTATGTTTAAATTTGTGATATATCTTGTCCTTTAAAGAGCATCCTTGTTGGATATATAGCTGTTTGTTTATTAGTAATTATCGGTAATAGCATAATAAATATTTTAAAATATATTGGATCCATAGATATAAACGGCATCAAACCAATAACAAACTTATGTTTTTGAAAATATACAAAAAATATCTTTATGTAAAGCCAGTGCATACAATAATGAAACAAGTACATGATTGTATATATATATATATTAAGCTTATTTTGTGATAAACAAAATATAATAAATATGCCATTCTTAGATGTTTATTTTAAAAAATAAATTTAAGCACTATAAGGAGATTTTTTTTTAAATTTTTGTTTCTGTTTTTTTTAAATTTTATTTTCTAATCAATAATTGTATGTAGGTATGTATGTATGTATGTTAATACTAACTAATTAGACAATGCACAAAATTTAATTTCATTTTATGGACAGCTTAAACTGTTTTGCTTGTGGGAGCATACATTTATTTGATAAATGATGTACAATGTACCCGAGATAGTACAGAGTACTGGCTGTATAGGCATACATACCAATTGTTCTCTTTCCCGTTGGACATTGGCAATAATAATAATCTATCAATGGATCACTTTTAACACTGCCATCATATTGAATTCGTACATTGTACTTTGTTTGGGACTTGTGTCGTGATCTTATCTGCACACTTATGAAGTCATCAAAGTGTTTATATGCCCACATTTTATAATTCCCTCCCCTCAATTAACAGAAGTTCAGCAATATAGCCAGGGGCTTGCTTAATTTGGTAGGTACCACATGCTACTGTTTCCAGATATTCTACGTCCATTGGTGGAAAATCAAAGGCAACTGCATCAAGCTTTTGCCATTCTGCTTTGCACTTTTTGCTTAATTCTGGTTCTTCTTTAACTTTCTGAGCAAGATTGTTTTGCAAAGCCATGCGAGATTGCATCCTAGTTGCTTATTTCATATCTCTTTCATTTCTCTCAGGATTTGGTATATCGATTGGCCCTCCTATGCCATTCAAACAAGCAGTTGTGATTTAGACTAACTCACAAATGATATTTAAAAAGAAATTGGAGGACAATTGCTCTTTAAACAACCTCCACTGTTTTAAGCGACCATGATAACTTTCAACAACACACCGAGTTGTTGTGCACCTTCGATCGTAATTTGCATCACTACTTTCATGTTGGAATTGCCCTGCTTTTAAGTAAGAGGGCATGTGGGATTCCAACCCATCTCTAGCACATCACGAAAACCCCTATCGACAATGAATACGTCACTTTCATTTAACCATGTGCGCAACTCACTGATAGTGCCAATAATTTTTGTAGTGATTGTAGCATCATTATCAGTTCCGTTGAAAGGGCCAATGGTATCAAGAACATATCCGTCAGGGAACACAATACTCATAAACTTAACCAAGTTACGTTGTTTTGCCCTGAATATGAAGAGCGTTAGAGTTGATGGTCATTACTCTTTTGTACATATATGTACGTTCCATCTAGGATGACTGTGACTTTATCACCATAAAACATACGAGTGAAAATAGTATTATGTGTTTTAACAGATTCACAGTTAATGTGCTTACTGCCTAAGAATACGGGCACAACTTTCCGGTGGATAGCAGATGCCACCAAATGAAATATCCTGGAAATACTGGCTTTTGATACCCCCATAAGTGTACTAAGCTGTGACCAAGATATGTTGGTTTTCATTTTAGCCCAAAAGAGAAGCATAGCATTCTCTGTTGTTATGCATCTACATTTTGCCAATAGAGGGGAACACATGTCATGGATATTTCTAAACTCTTTCACTGTCCAACCCGTCCATGACTTACAATCTTCATCCTTTAGAGACGAAAATTCCAAACGCCTAGGTTTGGATATGCTAGAATCTGATTTAATGACAGTTATGAAATAATTGACTAACTCTTCAGTTTTCGATTCCACATCCTTTACATGATCTCGTCCCAAAATACTTACTTTCACATCTGGGTGTAGCTCATTACCGATTAAGTGTTCAGGGCAAATCCTACTATCCAGTGAGCAATACAAATTGTGCTTCAATGTGAGTGATAACCTTGCTCTGTTTGGAAGGCAAGTGAGACCAGATTCGTTATATTTCAGGCAGATGGTGCATTTTCTGTGTGAACATGCACCATAGTACAAATTACTGAATGTCGCTTCTGGCAATATAGCTTGGCTGTGATCCTCAATTATGCCATCGATACATGTATCATGATCACCGTCAAACTGCTCTATATCTAAAGGTGGTCGTCTCAAATATGCTTGGTAGCATTTAACACAAATAAATGTTGTACCTGCATTTGTATTTGGTTCAAAAACCACTCCTTCAGTATGAAGGATATTTCTCAACCATAAATACTTGGGTAGTAGAACATTTTTAGCGTATTGTTTTGACTTGTGTCCATCTTTATCAAACCTTAAACTACACCCTAAGCCTACACACTTCTGTGACATGTCTGATAGTAAAGTAATACGGTATATATTTCTAAAATGAAATGACAGAACATCAACAGTTATTTAGAATATATGTCCTTATCATGAAGCAAGAAAATACAAGTAATAGTGTAGTATGTAGTTGAAAAGTGCTCCAACATGACCATTCCCTAAAGGCTATCCTGATTGCAGTTAGTAAGCAATTTTTACTTTCCTGACTACCACTAAATATATGACATTATAAGAAGAAAGTTTCAGTGTAACTGGTATAGCAGCATGTTATTAGAAATTGTTTTAGGGAATTGAAGAACTTGTATTAACAAAATAAGATGTCAATAATATTTTCCCATCACATTTAAAACTATCAATATGGTATCACACAAGGATGCTTAATACACCATTTCATATCTATATGATCAAGGTATATTATGCAGTTATTTAACATACATGTATACTCACGCACATATATTCACATGGATTTTAGTAAAAACATTTTATACGTTGTTATTCAGCAAGGATGTCTTGTATATTCATATTGCAAATTAAGCATTTTTAAACATTGTTAATAAACAAACAAACAAGTCAAATCATGTTATTTTTACCATATTTGGCATATTTACCCAGAATATGTAGAATATTCGTATTTTACTATTTTCCAATACTTGGAAATTGTTTGCTCTCTACTTTCTAGCTTTGAAATCCGAAATGAATGTTTTACCTACCTACAAATTTTATAATCTGTTGTAGAATGGTCTAGTTCATGTACCTGTAAATGCTATATGTTAAAAAAAAATCCCAAAAAAATTTAAAAACTTGAAAATTTTGACCAACAAAAATATGAAGGTGTTCAACAAGGGGGTGTATTTAGGAAAAGCTTGAAAATTTCCCATTTACAGGTCTATCTTAGATAATGAAAAGTCGCCAATTGATAGACTGTTATCATTGAGCTTCTATAATAGCAATCCCTACTACCAAAGTTATTTTTTTTAGAGAAAGGAAAGAAAAATTAAATGTTGAGATTATTGATAAATATCTATTTTTAGAACTTTAGAGTACAAAATGACACTTTTCCCGGATGTGCAATCTAACAAAACTTTCTGTACTTATACATTATGGTATTATACAATTTTCTATACAAAGAAAAGGATTGAACACTCTCTGGAACTTGGAGATAATGTTACATTTAGAAAATATTAAAAACAATTAACCCCTCAATTATTGTCTATTTTGCCGCGTAACTTTGTGATTAAGTTTGATATCCATATAAGTTTGGTATCAAAATGATCCTTACAATCATTGCTAACAATAAATTACATTAAAATATATGATTAATTATCAACTCTGTCAATATTTAATTATTAAGAAGGTGTCCTACAGGGAGCACTTTTTTCCCTCCCTAGCAAAAGGAAACAACAAAATAAGATATATAAATGCATTGGCAAGACTTAAATGTTGTATGTTAACATGGTACCAAATTTCAAGGCAATACAAGTGATGGCGCAACTCACTGTGTGTGTGGAACCCCACCTTTGGTTAAAGTCCATCAGGCGGTTCTTGAGAAGAAGTCGTTTTTTGAAAAGTTTACGCACACGGACGACGCACGATGCACGAGGACGGACGAAGAACGATCACAATAAACTCATGAATATGGTTTTGTCTAAATATCTTCGTAAATCAATTTAAGGTGAGTGTCGAAATACGTTCTGCGTCTCTTTTTGTATATTCTATTTTGAAAATGAGTATTTTGTTTTGAGAAAGAGAACCAGGGACGAATTGAAATCTATAGTGAGTTACTAGTTTACCAATGTCTTTCTTATGTATAGCCTGTTTCCAGTTTTTCCAGTGCAACCACGTAAATGCAACACAACTATTTATTTACCTAACATTGCAACAAATATAGAAAGATGTTAACATAAAACTTACACTGGACATCAATCACTAGTGTCTTGTGTGCTTTATATACTTTGTTGTTGATGTTGTTTTCTGCTATACATCTGTAAGTTCCTCCTTGATTTCTGTTTATCCGAGATAAATCCAATACAGCAGAGTTAACCATAGGTCCATTTGGTTGTCTCTGCCATTTATTTTTACACTCAGGATTACAGACAGCTTTACATTCTACATGTACAGAATCTTCAGTCTCTGTTACTGTCACAGTATCTTGTAGTGGGTTGAAGTTAACACTGTTTCCTGGACCATCTAATAAATAAATTCAGTACATACATGTAGTCTATAATTGACATCAATTAACACAGCATGCGTACATTTCTATAATTATTATCAATATTCTACATCATTTTTTTAAACATCCAAATGTTCCATGATACTTTATCATTATATGCTAAATTTGAGCACTGACTCGTCAGCATGGGCCCTCAAAGTGTATATTGTAGACAGATTATTTGTTACATATTTGTGAACAAATTGTAACAAATACCAGAAAGGGGAAATGACTCCAACAAATACACATTTAGACAAATTTGTAAACAGAAATCATAAGAGGGGAATAAATCCATTCCAAGACAAGAGGCCTATTGGGCCTTAATGTCGATCTTTTAGAAATCTGCCCAATAGCTTCAGGAAATGTCGTTTAAAGGCATTCTGTAAAATTTACCCCATTTGGCCCACACCACCTGTCCTCAGAGGGTCAGAGACTTCATTTGTACAATCTTGAATCCCCTTTCCCTAAAGATGTTTTCTGCCAGTTTGGTTGAAATCTGCCCAATAGTCTCGAAGGATATGTTGTTTAAAGGCATACTGTCAAATGTACCCCTTTTAGCCCTGCCCACATGTCCCCTACGGGTGAAATACTTCATTTGTAAATTTTCAATCCCCTTCCCCTAAGAATGCTTCCTGCCAGATTTGGTTGAAATCTGCCCTGTAGTTTCAGGGGATATATCATTTAAAGCAAAAGATGACGAAGGACAAGAGAGGATATGTATTAGAAAAGTCCACCTTGGATCTTTAGTCCAGATAGACTAAAAGCTGGTATTCATATAGCCTCCTTATTTCTGGTAATCGTCATTTAAAGGATATCACAAGGACAAGTTCACTCGGTAAGAGAATATATGGAAGAGTGGGGAATCATTTCAATGTGTTTGACAAATGATATTTCAGTGAAACAGCACTAAACAAGGGCACCGCGAAGCGGAGCACAATACGCCCGTATGCAATTCTTAAGATGAGGTTGACAATAGGTGTTGT
>JAUMGZ010218730.1:0-11586 GCA_032359645.1 Pododesmus macrochisma
AAGAAGAAGAAGAAGAAGAAGAAGAAGAAGAAGAAGAAGAAGAAGAAGAAGAAGAAGAAGAAGAAGAAGAAGACGAAAAAGAAGAAGAAGAAGAAGAAGAAAAAGAAGAAGAAGAAGAAGAAGACAATAAATGTTACGTTTTGTAAATGATACACTTTAAATAAAATACAAATACGTATCTGTACAATGATGTTTACAGGATTAATAAAACTTAATCATATTCAAATCGATTTACAACCTTACAATCGTAAACCTGAATGTTAAAAGTCAACAGTCCCGCTGGATTTTAACCCCTGCCCACATGAAAAGTTGAGAAGAGTTAAAGGTACATTGTAACATATTTTGTAAATTCTTGTCATCCTATCTCCAATATTTCCATTGCTTTACTTTAATGACCCTTTTACTGCTACTTTTCTCTTCTCTTCCTGTCATGTCGTTATTGATTTTTCTCCTTTGGTCTTTCGAGTCGTCGATGTGGCTATAAAATTGTTGAAACGAATTTACCTCTAATACAACAACCAATCAATCACAGTTTGGTTTGACCGGCGGGATATTTCAGCATTAAGAGCGCTTGTTTCGTGTTCCAGTCGGTACGGGTTCGATCCCCCGTCGCATCAAACCTAATAACATTAGTTATCTTCTCGTTCTTTGCTAAGCGTTCAACATTTCTAGGTAGAAGAATGACTGGTTGGCTCGGTTTCAGAATTATTTGACCGATCGAAGTTTCAAGTCAATGTTTCTGCGGCGTAATATTTCTGTGATACAGCACTATAAATTCGCAATCAGTGTGCACTGTCACAAGCAAGACACTGTCTCGATATGAATTAGACATGAGTTGAAGGGACGTTTAACCCAAATAAATCAAACAACAAACTGTTACTGCTTCTCTTCCTGTCCTGTCGTAATGGTTTTTCTCCGTTGGTGTTTCGAACAGTTGCGATGTGACTAGAATATTGTTTAAGTGTGTTTTACTCAAAGCTATCTAATTGATTTGCCACATTGTCCATAAGGAGTGACAAACAAAAGATCGAGAAACAAGTGAAAATATATAACTTATGTCTAAAACTAAACAATGTTATGATTTTTTTTCCGTTACATAAGGGAAAGTATACTTATCTTTTAATTCAAATTATGGAAATGACAAATAATTACTGTAATATAAAAATAGTTATGCAATATTTACTCATCTAGGGAACAATATAAAAGTGGTTGGATTGACCAAGGTTTTGGGGTCGCCTACAGACAGTCCTTATACCTAGATATTGCCCGCAAGACAAGTTGCTTTTATTGCATTGAATAACGATATGAAAATTTCAAACTTTGACAACTTCATTAACACGCAGAAAGGGCGATTACTCTATTTTTACCGTAGCATTCCATATCCAATACATCACTTTCAACTTGTGCCTGGGTCATATCAAGATGGTGTCTGCTTTTGATAGTGATGGAGACTTCATAGTGTTTTCCACCTGAATTATCATACCACAGACACATTGACATGATACTTTACTCGGTCATACTATACTAGCACCAAGTTAACCAGTCCTTCTGCTACCAAGAATTGTCAGTGCTTAGAATGGCGCGACAGATAATCTGATTTAAACAGGCGCTATTGTGTGAATGTTATTAAAACATTTTTCTAAATGCAGAGCATAGTCTTTGACAGCAGAAATCCAAAAGAGTTGCAGTAGAAACACAACTTTGAGATAAATAAAGATAAAAAGGAAAGTATCGTTATACATGGATTGTTCCGTTTACACACAAGTTATATAATGAGATCTTTGAACCTATTTAACTTAAAATTTGAAACTTACAAACCTTGTTATTTTTCCAAAATACGATGCATCCTGTAAGCGATATTATTCATATGGTTGTACGTATGCACCGAAGACCAACATTAACAGTATTGAGTAACCGTGATGTAACCGTTACTCATGGACGACCATCTTAACCAGCAAAATGAACGAGTGTCCAAACTTGTGAACATTTATACATGTTAGAATAAGAATATGAGTCAGACTCGTCACACATTGTCGTGATAATACAGTTATATTAACTCATCACGTTACCGGAACAATCAAGCACTTGTCAAAATTCATATCAACATTACGTCTTGTAAAACTCGGAACTCCTCGGCAGATGCTTCTCACCAAATGTGTAATTCGTCCGAGGTGTTCTGAATGCGTCTGTTCTATCGCCTGGGAGAAAATATGGCAAATCATGTCCCGCGGTAATACTTTTAACATGCACACTGCTGCGAAGACGGGCTATAATGGTATTCATATAAGCATACAGAACATACGTTTTACTATCGCTACTAGGCCTACAACCACCTGTGTTCGACATTTAAGTTTGTGTGCGTAAACTACTTATTAAATATAACACACCTCTCTTCATTTTAAGCGTCTTCGTTAATATGTAAAATATATGTCAGAAAATAACACCGACGAGTGTGTAGCGTAGCATAAATACCCTATTAATAACATTTCATATTCTATGTCAGCTTGTTTGTTTGTTTGTTTTATTGGAGTTTATAAATAAACGTCATTTCCAACCCATGTCTAGGTCATATCGAGAAGGTGTCTGCTTGTCAGTGAGAGAGAGCACTGGTGGCGACGCTTCAGTTAGCTTTTCTATAATTTCCATAAATGAACTGCCAAGTTGTGCAATCTAAGCTAATGTCACTAGTTTGATTAAGAAAGTATTTTCTTAAATATACGTATTTTATTAAAGTGTGACCCTTTGTTTTACTTGTTTAGTCATATTATTCTGACCACTTAAGTGCTCCAAGTATTCATTGTGTTGACCTACTTTTTACAGACAAAACCTAATGGCTTATTTCTCACCATAATCACGTTAGTAAACTATGGAAAGCCGTTTTACTGTTTATTGTCAAAAAATATATATTCCATAAAGTGTAAATATTGCTACTTAATAAGACATCTTAAAAGTTTAAAAGATGTAGAAAGTAAAAAAAAGTATGTTATGTTTATCATTTTAACAGGAAGGATCGGATAATTGTTTTAAAACTGTTTATAGTACATGTATAGGGTAGGTCGCTCATTATCTCTTTCTACCTAACTTCTTTTCTCATTGTTTCCTTTTTCTATTCCTTGTTTAGACTGGTGCTAGAATTCTCGGTCGTGGGATCGAATCCCGGTCGGGTCAAAACCTTAGACGTTAAAATTAGGCAATCTTCTCGCTCCCTGCTAAGCGCGCAGAATTACTGGGAAGGATCAAGGGGGACTGGTAGGCTCGGTGTCGGGATAATGTGACCGAGTGAAGAATTATGTCAATGTGTCTGCAGTGTGATATTTCAGTGAGACGGCACTATAAAGTCGCCAAAAGTGCGCACTATCGCAAGCAGACACAAGTCTCGCTATGAACTATACATGAGTTAAAGGGACGCTAAACCCCAAAAAACAACAACTACTGTTCCTTGTTAGCGCATTTCTGTATTGTGTAGTATTAAATATAGTTTATAAAATACATCCTCAATTGTTACAAGTCATATTAGCTAAGAACTTCACTACATAGATGATATGGTTAATGGCCATACGTACATGTCATTCGGGAATCGTCTTGCCACTTCCGGAATACTATAATTACACACTGATTGATGATTTGCTTTATTCTGTTGTTGTGTATATTTGCTATTTCTGTTATTTGATCGTACATATTAAGTATGTAAGTATGTAAACGCTTTATGCCTCTTAAGCTGTTACTATTTCTACGGTGCAACCTGTTCTAGGGGCCACCTCTATAAAGGGACCATCTGTACATAAAGACCACTAAAATCAGGTCCCCTGAAATCTAATTACACTAACCTGTATATAAAGACCACCTCCATATCAAGACCACTTTAATCTGGTATAGTGTGCGTTTTTATAGACAGGTTTGACTGTATTAGGATAAGGGTGTTTTATAATGTTGTAAAAACTTTTTCAAATCCCTTTCCTTTTTGGCAATACCATATTAAAACTGATAATACAAAGATAAAAAATAAGGTTAAAATACAACCAGTTTTTCCGTTCGTCTCTTGTTGCTGGTTTAAAAGAGATTTTCGGCCGTTTTTGACATTAAAGATGTTTTTGGTACACTCAGAGTTCGTGTTTGTTTAATAAGGGATTAACGTCCCTTTCAATTTCAACATTATCGTGAAAAGAGACCAAACGATAAAACCAAACGATAGGACAGGAAGAGAAGAAGCAACAGGATTGGGAAATCATAGTTATAGAGATAGTTCAGAAAGAAGGATGAGCCCATGCCACGGCGTTTCCGCCTACTCTTCTATCGATTTTTACATGGGGATCTTTACGCGCAAGGAGGTTAAAATCCTTGTACATCGGACCGCCAGTTTAGCATCCCTTGCGAAGGACGTGCCGATCTTTGTCTGGTCTCCACTTTTCAACCTGTCTGACTTGGGTGATCTTTACAGGAACATAAGTTCCGGCCAGCAAAGCTCTTAAGGTCATTGAGACGCACAAACCTCCCTACCGCGATAAGGTGTCGAGCACAGGATGACACCCTGTTTGAAACTCCAGTCTGGTGCCAGTTTTTTTTTTAAATGGTAAATATAAGTTTATCAGTGCACTTCGTTGTGTCGATTCTATTTCTTCTTGTGTCTTTTATATCATTACTCTATTACACTTATTTTACCACCGCGGATGCTCAACAGACGAGTGTTTGCTTCGTATGCTGAAGGTTTCGGGTTCAAACCCTATAACAATTAAAGTTTTCATAATCACTTGTCAATAAACTCATTTATTGTTATCAAATACTGATGTTAGTTATTTCCCCCCTCTTTTTCCTAACAACAATACTGAAAGAACAGGACGGACTATAGTGTCTTCTTTAATTGACGGTTCTTCCATGAATCGAGCAGGCCAGGCTGTTTGACGTAAGTATTAGTTCAACGAGTAAGACCAAACATGTGTTTTTAATTTCTTGTCTTGTATAAACTGGGATAAATTGTAAATATAAGTTAGGACTCTAAAGAATATGTATACATTTAACTGTGTCCCTACCGCCATAAGCACAGCCAGAATGAAGTAGTTTAATCCATATATGGATTGTAACTGTTGTTATCGCAATAAAGGCCACACACACAAAAATAGAACATTCTTTTGTAATGAACTTTATTCACCTCCTCTCTCGTGCTCAACATCGACTAGAAGATAGCTTATTTAGCCAGATGGACTCTTTGGCTTTCCGATGTACAAGTCGTTCGGTTTGAGTTTATGGTTACAGTCCGGCGTGGTACAACAGAATGTGCATTCAAACCTATACAGATGAAGCGTGCCGGCATCGTACTCCGTGCATTCGTGACGGTCCGAAGTTTGGTCCCACCATTTACTTATGCACTCTGATTCAGTGGCGCAGCTACAACATAATTATGATATACATGTAAACAGGTGTAGTAGTATATACAAAAAAAAGACCAAGACGATATTCAGAGGGTATATGTCGATTGATATGGGAAATTAAAGGAAAGTTGGATCCATGTACAGAAATAACCCAAAGAAAACAATAATGATTATAGACGAAAAAGGAAAAATCACGAACTTTTATTAAAAAACTAAAAGCGAAACCGGGTGTACACGAAGGAGTGTGTGTTTCCTGCTACACATGTGTCGCCCATCGTGATGGTTCTGACAACGACTGTTTACTCACCAAATAGGCATGGGTTTTACAATTTATCAAAATTTACATATGATTAAATCTAATGAGAAAGTAAAATTTAATTAGTACAGTAATGTATTCCTTTATTTTGGACGATCTGTTACAGACAACATTTGGATTTAAAATGTGCATGGGGTCTAACTATCATTTCCACCAACCAAAAAATGCGAACATCTTTGTAATGGAAGTTATTTTTAATCTTATACAAGGTAAATGCAACTAGAAAAATGCATGTCGAACAGGACCCCGCTGAGAAGGACAAGAATAAGGATGGCTAGAAATTGGAGCTGTAGTGCGTCGGACAAAACTCTATATTCAGTAATAACTATTAAACGGAAAAATTATAAGGGGAATAATTCGCAAGTGCACAACAACAAGCGGTACTGATCATGTGTACACAGTTTGATAAAAATGAGTTACTATAAGGCACTCGCATCTTTCGATGCGGGGCCCTAGTTATAAAGACTTGGGTAAAAATTGTCGGAACCTCGAAAATGTTATTAGATAGTCAATTTGCGAATTATAAACAGTTTGTGTGTATTTTTAACTCGCAACTGATTTGCATAACATTGTCATGGTATGTCTTGAAAGCAATACGCTATATGAAATTAAAATTTCTTATGAGCAGGAACAAAGATTCATTTCCCAAACTGTAAAAAGTATTTCTAAAAGCATGATTAATTCTACATAACTCCTGAAACTGTAACGATAACATTTCAAAGTGTGATCAACAAGCAACATTTTGTATCACTCACAAGAAATATCATTATAATTTAGGTTTTGCTGAATTGCATACTTGCATTGTATACAGTCTATAAATAATTTGACACTCACTCATTTTCCTGATTCTCCAACTACACATTCTTAACTCAACTTTCCACTCCAAAATACAAAACAGAAAGTAGTTCAATAATTTATGATTTTCGGACACTGATTGGTTTATCTTCCGATACTGTTTAATTCGAATATCTTTCAATATCTACTATGAATTCTCCGATATTTCGACGTCAATACTTTTCCTGCGAGGAAGACCTATAGAGACACTGTTTTGGTGTGTTTATTTAGGGGGCGGGGAGGCCGTCAATTTTTTTCGTTCCACTTAAAAAAAATTCCTCTTTGCTTGATTGTGTGTGTGTGTTTTGTTTTTGTTGTTTTTTGTTAGGTTTTAAAAAAATCCGGTTTTTTTTTCTTCTTCTCATTTTTTTTGTTTGGTTGTGTGTGGTGGTTTTTAGTTCCTTTTTATAACTCTCACCTTCTGTAGGTAGCCAAGGATCCATCCACATTATTGACAAAGCGGTTGATACAGTACTGCTGGGATACGTCAGAGCATTGAGACGAGGCAGCCAGTGTTTCACATATGAAAGGCGGCCCGGTACACAGATAGCAGGACGCTAGGTAAAAATATAGGGCGTGAATAAAGACACGTACAGACAGGAAATAACTACAATACACTTGTTCTGCATAACCAGGAACTTTTAATACTAAATAGTATTAAAAGTTCCTGGCATAACGCATAAATCATATTTATTAAAAAAAAAAACAACATTTGTATCAATAATTGTTGTTCACTGCAATAATTTTGATTATATTCAAGAATTAAATTATGATTTGTGTCTCCGATAGATATTATATTTATTATTTGCCCGTGCCGGTTTTCACTTTTGTATTAGTATTGAATTTTGTTTTGAGTATAGTTCATGCAGTGACGACTATAATTGGCCCTTCGGGATAAATAAGCAGTTCGTCCAAATGTATAATTTAAACAGTAAATCTATAATCATTTTACTCATGAACTTTATAAAATGTTTATGAAGATCATTCATTAAGTAGCATACATATACACAATAATAAAAGTACAAAACAATATGAAAAATTAAAAAAGCAAAAACAAAAAAACACAGATGCAAATAACGCAAGCTTTAAGCAAAAGCTGAAGAAAGCATTCTTTACCGGCAGTAAATTAAGCACGGTGTCATAATGTAAAAGTAATTTTACAAAATATCAAACATTAAATATCATGCAATTTTATTTTTATGTAAAATTTTAAGATGTTAGAAAATTCCTAAATAAATCATATATGAATGATATATTGATTTTTCATTTTATTATACATACGTTGCCAGTAGGAATGATTTACCTACTCGGCTTTAGCGGTGTCGTTGTAGTTGGCTTCTTCGTCGTTGTGGTAACTGTTGTCGTAGGTGTGGTTGTAGGTGTTGTGGTGGGCGTTGTTGTTGGTGTTGTGGTGGGCGTGGTTGTAGGTGTGGTAATTGGTGTTGTGGTAGGCGTGGTTGTTGGTGTTGTGGTGGGCGTGGTTGTAGGTGAGGTTGTTGGTGTTGTCGTTGGTGTGGTTGTTGGTGTTGTGGTGGGCGTAGTTGTTGGTGTTGTGGTGGGCGTGGTTGTAGGTGTGGTTGTTGGTGTTGTGGTAGGCGTGGTTGTAGGTGTTGTTGTTGGTGTGGTTGTTGGTGTTGTGGTAGGCGTAGTTGTTGGTGTTGTGGTGGGTGTGGTTGTAGGCGTGGTTGTTGGTGTTGTGGTAGGCGTGGTTGTTGGTGTTGTGGTAGGCGTGGTTGTAGGCGTTGTTGACTGCATTGTTCCTGTATCAAAAGACGATTAAAGCAAAACAAAAGTCGAAGTCAAAATTTCGTCACATTTGCTAATGTATTGATTTGGATTATTTTCAAAACAATCCATTACTTCAAAATATAGTGTGCACACAAAGGATGAAATAAATAAAGACAGAGCTATGTTAGTATTATGATCATAAACAGGCGGAAACATCAAGCATATTATGTCATCTTGCAAATCATTGATGACACCAATTATCTAAAAGAACCATTATCACGAACAATCTGAAACGAAAATAAATTAATGTATATGTACGGCTTGCTTTCAACCGAAACCTATTATTGGAACGACAAAGTTAAGGTGAAGAAAACACAAAAGCAAAGTACAAAATACGCAGCTACAACTCAGCAAACCAAGCATGCATAACGCCCGAAGGGAGACCAAACGTCAACATGACAGATTGAGTATATGCATGGACATACTTGGCTTGGTTGGCGCGGCTGTTGTCGGGATAGACGTCGTTGTTTGAGTGGTTGTTGTTGTTGCTGTCGTTGTTGTGGATGCCGATGTCGTTGGTGCTAAACAACACGCATTTGGAATTTAAAGGCAACAATTAACATTTGTTGAACTGCCTAGAAATGACGTTCCAAGGGTAAATGATTGTCATAGTTATGCCATACTAACTGAGTAACGCGCGTTACATGTCAAAAAGACCCGAGAGATGTTCGGTACATCCGGTTTTTAGTAAGGACCACTGTTATGTTTAAATCTTGATAGTGTAAGCATTGATCATTAATGCTTCCGCAAATCATACTTTACCGCAGTGAAAATAAACCAGTATGGTATATATAAGTAATACAGTTTATATAAGTAGTATATAAGTACGATTCGGTCAAATCTAACAGGAGAACGGCCTATAATCATACGTATATACTACCTGCATCTACAACGCATTAAAACCAAGGTATTTAACCCTTTGAAATTCCAAACTTTGATTTGTCTAGGTCTTGTCTATTTCAAATTAATTGTCCATTTCATGTCCAATGACAGTTGATTTGTAGTTTTGCTTATGGTTAGGGGTGTGGTCCTCTCACTATCTTGGTTTGTTTGACGTCATTTTTAAATGCCCACTTCATGACCAGTTTGCAAGTTAATACTGATTTTTAGATAGGGCTTTTGCGGGTCGTTCACGATATTTGCTATGTTGATCCTATTCTGTCTTTTTTCAGTAATCCAGGGTTGTGACTTTCGGGTCTTTTTGACATGTAACTTGACAGCTTCTGAATGATTTTTCCTGTTTTGGGCTGTTATCGTTTCCTACATTTACTATCCATTTAACCTCACTAAAGCGTTTTCTTTTCTTATTGTCCTTGGTGTATTGGTGTAACATGTCTGTAGAGCCTTGGAGTATTTTTTCGTCGATTCATTTATAGTCTCGATCCCCGATCATATAATTGTTTCAAAACGCTACGCGGGCAAAACAATATCGTATTACCTTATACATCGTAATTGACGGACAACAATTTTTGAGATTTTCAAATGTTTTATATTTCTTTTTATGTTGGTCTTTTTTCTTCTTGTGGGTCCTGTCGATTTCCGTTAAGACCAAACAGTTTGTGTAATTTAAAAACGTGATTTTGAGAAGGTGAACTCTAAATGATGTATCTAAGTTATTTTTTTCTAAACTCGTTACCACCCCATTCAATTCAATATAAACAAACAGCAATGTGATAGATATTATTATACACGTTTTACGCTTAATAAAATTCTAAAGAAAACAACATTTTGAATTTTAAAAAATACAACAACGATTGATCTATGCAGTAGATCTAGTTAATTAAAAGAGAGAGAGAGAGAGAGAGAGAGAGAGAGAGATTGAGAAATCACCATATAAATTTTACAAATTGGCCATGGGGGATTGACAATTTTTTGGACGGAAAACCTATAACATATTTATATAACAATAAACATGTTGTATGTATTGGATATAAACAAACAAACGTATTGGATATACTTACTTGTCGTTGGTGTTGAAAAAGAGTATGCTGTGTAAAAATAACAAACACAATGATTAGCATAAAAATATAAAAAGTAAATACGAAAGACCAAGACGATATTCAAATAGACATAAACACACTAACATGGACACATGAATGAACAACGGGGAACGCTTTAATGAAATAAACGGAAAATACTTCAATTAAGAACTAAAAGGGAAACACTAAAAACTAGAAGCGAAACCATGTGCCCTCAAAGGACTGTGCTTTTCCTGTTGCTTATTTGTCACCCGCTGACATGTTCGTATCAATTTTGAATATGGCAATATTTCACTGATATCGTGACGCAAGACTAAAAAAGAAAAACCTTTCATGGGTAATACATGTTACAATCATTTTATTAATCGATATATTGTGTCAGTGTTTTCTTAGAAAAATTAAAGGATCACAAGAAAATATTTGAAATCTCCAATGTTATTTTTAATGAAGGAGAAGAGAACAAACAACTTCAAGGTGGTTAGTTATTATGTAATACCCAGTGGCGAAACCAATTTATGATAAACCGAACGTTTTTCATCCTTCATTTCACATTTGCAGGTGTGAGTAGGTTACAACCACTTCATTGATGTGTGGCGTAGTTCGAGTGTCATTTTACACTTTATAATAGATGTGTGTGTCAATAAATGTAATATATAATTGTTGAATGTGTAACAAACTCTTTTTCTGCAAATTAGTTCTTATTATTTTCGACACAAACATTTGAATTGTTCATGCGTTATACGAATGCATTAAGAGGTGCATACCGTTTTGATAATTGTTTGTTTGTTTAATTACGGCTTAACGTCACGTCCAGAGTATTTCACCGATATCGTGACAAAGACCAAAGGAGAAAAAAAACCAAACAATAGGAAAGGAAAAGAAGCGGCGACAAAAACGGGAAAACCCAAAAAAGGATCGTTTAGAAAGAAGGATAACTCCATGCAACGGAGTTTCCGCCTACTCTTCTATCGAACTTTGCATGGGGATCTTTATCGTGCCAGGGGGTTAAACATCCCTGTACACGGGACCGCCAGGTAAGCGACCCCTCAGAAGGACGTGCTTATCTTCGTCTGGCCTCTACCCTTCAACCTGTCTGACTTGGATGACCCTACCAGGAACTTAAGTTCCGCCAGCATAGCTCTCCAGGTCATCGAGACACTCAAATCTCCCTACCGCGATAAGGTGTCAAACACTAGAAAGGTGTTTTGATTTTGTTTGTTTGTTTGTTTGTGTGTATTAAGGGCTTATTGTCCGATCAACAGCTAAGGTTATTTACGGACGTGCCAGTTTTACTGGTGGAGGA
>JAUMGZ010218741.1:0-11585 GCA_032359645.1 Pododesmus macrochisma
ATCTATTGTTTAGTGAGTTGGATCATTACCTGGAACCCCGTGTCGTGACACTTGATATCTATTATTTAGTGAGTAGGGTCATTACCTGGAACCCCGTGTCGTGACACTTGGTATCTAATATTTAGTGAGTAGGGTCATTACCTGGAACCCCGTGTCGTGGCACTTGGTATCTATTATTTAGGGAGTTGGATCATTACCTGGAACCCCGTGTCGTGACACTTGGTCAATATTCCTGTGATTCTCTGAGACTGGTCATTGGCATTGAATGTACCGACTGGATAATACAATAGATCCGGACAATGGTAGACTACCTACAGTAGACAATAATAGACACTCTACGGTTAATAAATTAAACTAAGGTAGACAACTTACGTAAAAAAAGTGGTAGAATGGTAGACGGCCTTCAGTAGACAAGTATAGACACTCTACGGTGAATAAATTAAACTAAGGTAGACAACTCAGGTAAAAACAGTGATAGATTGGTAGACTACCTACAGTAGACGAGTATAGACACTCTACGGTAAATAAATTAAACTAGGGTAGACAACTTACGTAAAACAGTGGTAGAATGGTAGGTGGCCTACAGTAGACAAGTATAGACACTCTACGGTAAATAAATTAAACTAGGGTAGACAACTTACGTAAAACAGTGGTAGATTGGTAGACGGCCTACAGTAGACGAGTATAGACACTCTACGGTAAATAAATTAAACTAAGGTAGACAACTCAGGTAAAAACAGTGATAGATTGGTAGACGGCCTACAGTAGACAAGTATAGACACTCTACGGTGAATAAATTAAACTAAGGTAGACAACTTACGTAAAACAGTGGTAGATTGGTAGACTACCTACAGTAGACAATTATGGACAACTAACGCCAGGGGAGCATCCTTATACGTTTCTACTAACGTTAAACAATTATAGCAAACTAACGTTAAACAATTACATACAACACGTTAAACAATTACAGACAACACGTTAAACAATTACAGACAACTAACGTTTATATAATTACAGACAACATGTTAAAACAAATACAGACAACACTTTAAACAATCACAGACAACTAACGTTAAAATAATTACAGACAACACGTTAAAACAATTACAAACAACTCGTTAAAATAAATTACAGACAACACGTTAAAACAATTACAGACAACACGTTAAAACAATTAAAGACAACACGTTACGTTTAACAATTACAGACAACACGTTCAGCAATTACAGACAACTAACGTTAAACAACTATTGACAACACTTTAAACAATTACAGACAACAATCGTTAAAATAATTACAGACAACAAGTTAAAACAATTACAGACAACACGTCAAACAATTACAGACAACACATTAAAACAATTACAGACAACACGTCAAACAGTTACAGACAACACATTAAAACAATTACAGACAACACGTCAAACAATTACAGACAACAGGTCAAACAATTACAGACAACACATTAAAACAATTACAGACAGCACGTTAAACAATTACAGACAACACGTTAATCAATTACAGAAAACAAGTTAAAACAATTACAGACAACACGTTAAAACAATTACAGACAACACGTTAAACAATTAAAGACAACACGTTCAACAATTACAGACAACACGTTAAACACTTACAGACAACTAACGTTAAAATAATTACAGACAACACGTTAAAACAATTACAGACAACACGTTAAAACAATTACAGACAACACATTTAAACAATTACAGACAACGAGTTTGAACAATTACAGACAACACGTTTAAACAATTACAGACAACACGTTAAACAATTTCAGACAACACATTACGTTAAAACAATTACAGACAACACGTTTAAACAACTACAGACAACACGTTTAAACAATTACAGACAACACGTTAAAACAATACAGACAACACGTTAAACAATTTCAGACAACACATTACGTTAAAATAATTACAGAAAACACGTTTAAACAATTACAGATAACACGTTTAAACAATTACAGACAACACGTTAAAACAAATACAGACAACACGTTAAAACAATTACAGACAACACGTTCAACAATTACAGACAACACGTTAAACAATTACATACAACTAACGTTAAACAATTACAGACAACACGTTAAACAATTACAGACAACACGTTTAAACAATTACAGACAGCACGTTAAAACAATTACAGACAACACGTTAAACAATTACAGACAACACGTTAAACAATTACAGACAACACGTTAAACAATTACAGACAACAAACGTTAAACAATTACAGACAACACGTTAAACAATTACAGACAACACGTTAAAATAATTACAGACAACACGATAAAACAATTACAGACAACTAACGTTAAACAATTACAGACAACTAACGTTAAACAATTACGACAACACGTTAAACAATTACAGACAACACGTTAAACAATTACAGACAACTAACGTTTATATAATTACAGACAACATGTTAAAACAAATACAGACAACACTTTAAACAATCACAGACAACTAACGTTAAAATAATTACAGACAACACGTTAAAACAATTACAAACAACTCGTTAAAATAAATTACAGACAACACGTTAAAACAATTACAGACAACACGTTAAAACAATTAAAGACAACACGTTACGTTTAACAATTACAGACAACACGTTCAGCAATTACAGACAACTAACGTTAAACAACTATTGACAACACTTTAAACAATTACAGACAACAATCGTTAAAATAATTACAGACAACAAGTTAAAACAATTACAGACAACACGTCAAACAATTACAGACAACACATTAAAACAATTACAGACAACACGTCAAACAGTTACAGACAACACATTAAAACAATTACAGACAACACGTCAAACAATTACAGACAACAGGTCAAACAATTACAGACAACACATTAAAACAATTACAGACAGCACGTTAAACAATTACAGACAACACGTTAATCAATTACAGAAAACAAGTTAAAACAATTACAGACAACACGTTAAAACAATTACAGACAACACGTTAAACAATTAAAGACAACACGTTCAACAATTACAGACAACACGTTAAACACTTACAGACAACTAACGTTAAAATAATTACAGACAACACGTTAAAACAATTACAGACAACACGTTAAAACAATTACAGACAACACATTTAAACAATTACAGACAACGAGTTTGAACAATTACAGACAACACGTTTAAACAATTACAGACAACACGTTAAACAATTTCAGACAACACATTACGTTAAAACAATTACAGACAACACGTTTAAACAACTACAGACAACACGTTTAAACAATTACAGACAACACGTTAAAACAATACAGACAACACGTTAAACAATTTCAGACAACACATTACGTTAAAATAATTACAGAAAACACGTTTAAACAATTACAGATAACACGTTTAAACAATTACAGACAACACGTTAAAACAAATACAGACAACACGTTAAAACAATTACAGACAACACGTTCAACAATTACAGACAACACGTTAAACAATTACATACAACTAACGTTAAACAATTACAGACAACACGTTAAACAATTACAGACAACACGTTTAAACAATTACAGACAGCACGTTAAAACAATTACAGACAACACGTTAAACAATTACAGACAACACGTTAAACAATTACAGACAACACGTTAAACAATTACAGACAACAAACGTTAAACAATTACAGACAACACGTTAAACAATTACAGACAACACGTTAAACAATTACAGACAACTAACGTTTAACAATTACAGACAACACGTTAAACAATTACAGACAACACGTTCAAACAATTACAGACAACACGTTAAAACAATTACAGACAACACGTAAACAATTACAGACAACACTTTAAACAATTACAGATACCACGTTAAACATTTACAGATAACTAACGTGGAAAAAATACCAAAAACGTCCAAGGTGAAAAACGTAACCATCCTCATATATATGTTTTTGAATGCAACTATTTATTTAAAAACCCAAAACAAGTACTTGAAACTGCAAATATTAATAAGACAAATGTTATTGGAATATTGTCACGGTACTGTAATATTGCCCTATATATACTTACTGTTTGTTTCGGTGGTTACACAAGGACGTTAACCATGGAAAACAATTTGATTTTATTTGTAAGCGACAATTCTATTTCTCTAGAAATTACATCTATTTTTCAATAACTTAATTTTATTTGTAACAATGAATTTCTGTAAAAATGTAACTGGACAACTTGCAGTGCCCCCCCATAACGTGTTTTGCTAAGATATACGATATATTCCCTACGCTAAACTGTAAACAGTGGTTGTTGTTGTGGTGTTAATGTCGGAATTTTTCAAAATCAATGTACTTATAAATTATTTATATACGGCATTAAATAATATAAACAAGAACTATTTTAAAATTTTCTTTGTTATATGGAGTCATGACTTGGTTTGGGACGGTGGGCTCTTTTCATAATCCGCTTCCACCATCCCAAACCAAGTTATGGTTTCATATAATAAAAACTTTGTAAAAATAACCCTTAAGTGGACACAATTTTTTTTTATTGGAAAACGCACTCGGAATATATGTATTGTGACGTAATTGCATAATAACTTGGTCATCACCTTTAGGCAATCGGCAAGCCTCGGGTGAATCCGTTATTCTTCGTTAGGGTTTATGACGAGTGCGCATCGGTTTTTCGTCTATATGTTGATAGACAACTTTTTTTTTTAAAATAAGGTTATTCCTATATACCTGTCTGCCGGGTCTCCATTTTTCAGTGTTGCTTGTCACGGAACACACACTGTTTATGAATGCAACTAAAACTGTGTTGTCCGACTGTGCACAACTACTGTCTGCTCTAGCACCTATCATCTGCTCTTCCGCCACCGCTTTAAACACGCCAAGCTTGTCACACTTCATGGCCTTCGAGTTGACTAAATCTGGAACCGGATGGGCGGGTGACTCAGTTTCAGGTTTACTTGTAGGTGGCGCATTGGTGTGAGTCTCTATGAGTAAAAAGAAAACAAGCTTAATAGTTATATGTAGATCTACAAGTCGACTTTGTTATGCTGTATGACCTTATCATGTCGGCCTGCTTCGATGTCTGTTCTTACTATATTCTGACTTGTGGTAAACATTTGCTCCGCATCGTTGGTCTTTTGATTTGATTTTGTTCTATTTTTAAATGGCGATCCTGGTCTTCTGTACAGTGCTGTCTCACTTAACTATCACCCTGCATGTCAAAGTGTCTGCGGTGTGATATTTCAGTGAGACAGCACTATACAGTCTCTAGAAGTGCGCACTGTCACAGACTGACACTGCCTCGATATGACTCGTGTGTTGAAAGGATGTTAACCTACAATAAATCTTTTTCTTCTTCTCACTTTTAATTGTAAATTGAAGGTAATTAGTATACATTTATTGCCCTGTAAGTGGGGTGATTCGAATCATCAAACGTACAGGGTCATACATTGTTTATTAAACCGAAAAAAACAAACTAGGTCTGTAACAGTATACACAATGCACTAATTCTTTAATGAGTTGCACGTGCTCCAGGGAAATAAAACATCGAATCTCCCTGTCATATGGTACGATGTAGCCAATCGGCGCTACTGTTACATCAATGAGGTATAATAATCTTCCTTATGCCCCGGTCACACATTCACGGATCGTCTTGCCGGATCCACTACGGATGGAAACTCACGGACGACCACGGACAAGACTATATCCACGGTTTGACTACGGGTTGTGACTAAAAATTGCTACGGTGCGGTACGGCGTATGCACTGCGGATTAACAACGGTTCGCTACGATTTTCAGTACGGGTTAGCACGAACTAGAACGGTCTGGCACAGATAAGTACGGACTCTCGCGGAGTGCCACGGTTTATTACGGACTAAAACGGATAAGTACGTTATAATACGGATCAGTAAGTATGCACTACGATTGCCTGATCCGTGGGGAATTTTTGAACATGCTCAAAAATTGTCACGGAAATACAAGTACTACTGCGATTGACCCAGTATACAATACGGACCACTACAGATTGCCACGAATGATGCCGGATCGTATCCGTGGCTAATCCGGCGTCCGATCCGTGAATGTGTGACCGGGGCATTACGGAAGTCCGTTGTCAAGAGGTCATTATGGCTGCTATCTACTAGACCTGAAATTAAAAATCTCCGAACCATATAGATCTGGTATATGATGATAAGAATGTAAACGGCCTCGTTTGAACAGTGGTTAGCACGCAGGATTTCTGATCTCTTAGATGCGAGAGGTTGGGGGTTCGCGGCGCAGCTATGGCACTACTAGATTTAAACTTGGACAGTACACTTAACCGTCCGCTCATATCAAGATAGTTTGTCGGATTGGGACTCGAAAATGACGGCCCCGTGTGTCTCTCAGGCACGTAAAAGAACTCATCGTATAAGGGCTTGTTATATATGCAACTGTGAATGCATACATACGTTAATGAATAATGTTGTCTTACCTTGATTATGGTGTGAATTGAAATCTAAAATTGACAATGAAAAAACCGTCAATCACAGGAGAAATCATATATATGTATCAACATTTTAAAATTTGCGCATGTTTTAAAACATATCAATATTCACATATTTCTATTTAGTCTAAACATATTTTATTGCCATTTTTACAATTAAAGTACAATAATTTATTATAAAAAAAAATCCCCAGACTGTAAAGACATCTCGTACCAGATGATAGCCGAGTCTGAGAATACATATATACCACTCGAGTATAGTAAACACATCTCATACAAGATGATAGCCGAGTCTTAGAATACATTTATACCACTTTAAGTAATATAAAATATATCACACAAGATGAAAGCTGAGTCTGAGAATACATGTATACCCCCGCCCTGAGTACGTTTGTACGTCTCCGATAAGACGATAGCCGAGTCTGAGATCAAATGTGTGCCACCATCATTATGGTACATGCATATCAGACAATGTGATAACAGAGAAACTATTATACCATACCTGTGTGACTGTTACCTGTAGCGCCTTTACATGGAAGGGTACAGAGGAGTTTTGATGTTGTACTTTTGCAATGTTCATGTCCGCATGCACTAAAATCGTGTTGGTGGGAATTTGAATCTATAAAAGATAAAAAAAAAAAAAAAGTGTTATCATCATTTTAGGTCTCAAAATGCTTTAAGTGTAATGTGAAGTGACATTTCTGTAAACGTACACATTTAAGCGGTAATCTTATTTTAGCACAGATAAGCACAGATTTTTGTACAGCTCTAAATCTTAAAATCTCGATTTAAAACATTAGTGTAGGCCAAAGTACGCTTATTTAGGATTGCGCGTATATTATGTCGTGTATAGTCTGTAGCGCTTAAATATGTTTGCGCTAATATGAATTTGTTTACAGTATTTTTGAGCGTCGTTTTTCAAATTCGAATCTAATGGAAATAAAAAATGTCTTCATTCACGGAGTAAGTGCAGTGTTGGAATACAATCTACGCGGAAATATAATATCTGGAATAACTACTATATAATCAAATGTGAGGACAAAATCTATTTATTATTATCCCCGTGCTTTCGAAGAAAAGCGGGAATATTGTGATCGTCTCCGGCATCCGTCCGTCCGTCCGTCCGTCCTTTCTGTAATTCCTCCTACACCGTTGGAGATAGGAACTTAAAACTTACACACATGGTAGATATATGTGTAAAGAAGTGCACAACACTTTCGGAATTTTGATATGACCCCTAGGGGCCGGGCCAGAGGGGTAGAGGTCATGGGGTCAAATGTTTTTTTTTAAAAATATATAGTCTTATTGCATATCAAATCGAGCATAATCATAAGTGTTACATTTTACAGCGAATTAGTTTAGCATAAGGTGATCGGGGAAGGGGGTAGGGGCTATTGAGGGGTCAGAGGTAAAATAACTTTTTCTACACTGTTTCAGATAGTAACCATAGTGGATGTATATAGGGAAGAGAATAATACTTTCAGATTTTTTATTACCTCTAGGGGCCGGGCCAGAAGGGTTTGGGTCATAGGGGTCCAATTTTTTCTTAATATAGTCTTATAGCAAACCAAATCAAACATAATAATGAGCTCTATATTTTACATGGAATTATTTTAGCATATGATGATCAGGGTGGGGAAATAAGGGTTACAGAGGCACAAGGGTCAAGCCATTCGCGCGGGAATATGCGATGGCGTGCCATCGATAACGTAGTTCTAGTTTAAATAATAATACTAAAGCAGTTACCATAAGGAGGTGTTCGGAGGAGTTGTTGTTTATGGGGATTTTGCGTCCCTTTAGCTCATGTATAGATCATATCCGATGCCCATAACGGTGTCATCTTATGACAGGGCGCACTTTTGGTGACTTTATAGTGTTGTCTCACTGAAATATTACGCCGCCGCACATTGACACGATACTTCACTCGGTCACATTATCCTGACACCGAGACAACCTCATACTTTGTAATGCTGAGCGTTTAGCAGGGAGCAAGAAAAGTGCCTAATTTTAACGTCTTAGGTTTTGCCGCGATCGGGATTCGAACCCACACCTTGGATTCTAGCACAAGTCTACAAGCACGAAGCGAACACCCTAACCGCTGCCCCACCGCGCTGGTATGAGGGGTTAGGAGGAAACTACTCACAGTCATAACATTCACAACAACCACTACATCCACTGTTTGATGAATCAGGTATCAAGACAAATCTTCTATCTGAAAGAAGCAGAAGTTGAGATTCATGAACTGCATTACACAATGATACTGAGCTATAGATATATTATATTATATATATATTTTTCAATACTCATGAAAACATTTAAGCGCCACCTATTGGCGAAATTACCACACATATGTGTTCTGTGCTGTTTTATCTTACGAAGATAGCCACCAAATAGATACATCATTGAATTCTATTTTATTTATACATGTAATCGCAAAATAGTTTAATGCAGTGCAATCAAAAGATTGAGGTAACCACATTGGTAATTTGATGGTAAAACACAAGCTTATGGCATAAAATAAATGGCATATGTATACAGATCCATTACAGCTCATTCCAAATGTAAATAGTATGCGAACAGAGAGGAAATTACGTCACCAGTTCGAGGATTCAACTGAGACAAGCCCAATGAGAGAACCACTCGAGGCTTTCCGTCATACTTAGGAATGATAATTATATCTTGAAACATCTTAATGAATGGAACCAAGTTATCATTTAAGAAAAAAATATATACAGATTTGTAAACTGAAATAGTTAACTAATAAATATCACATGGAGAAGAGAAAAACCACATTCAAATGAATATATTTCAATGTATAATATATATAAATGCGAGTGATGTACTAACCCTCATAGGAATACGTCAGCTGGAGAGCAGAGGCAAAGAAGAACACCTGTAAATATGACATAATATTATTAGTTATTCGAATCAGGGTACATAAGGTCCTGACAGGTAACATGGGACCAATGTACCCTGCCAAAGACTTGTATAACGAATGTGTCATGCTGCAAAGCCATGATAACTTTAAGAGTTATTACAACATAATTCAGTTTCATTATAATGTCATGAAAAAACAATTACACTTTTGTTAAAGTTTCAGCAATTTTTTCTAAAATAAAAATTTGAAAAACAAATTTCGTTTTTATAAGAGTTTAGTATTTTGTTTTTAAAATTAAAGTTAAATTTCCGGTACAGCTTTGTAACGGGAATCACCCCCCTAACGCGAAAATAGCGCTTGTTTTATGTACCCTGTCACGATTACGAACATAGACTTATGTAGTCAGGTAAGTTATCTAATCAGAATACGACATCTGTCTTAGCAAAAATGAAAATGTTTAATATGCTCAATAGTAACTTATGTAAATGGTCGTTCATCCACAATTGTTTGTCCACAATTGTCCGTACATCCTTCCATCAGTCTGTCCAGGCAATACCAATATCTTATTCATGTAATGTTAAAAAGTAGCATCGCGTTGCCGTTTTTAATTTTTACATATATTATGGAAAAGATCTCTTTCTTTCCTTACTTTCAATATTTAATCAGGCGATATTCATCTACAAAAACGGCAAAACTAACACCGGAACTTGAACTTAAACTTTTTCTTTTCTCCGTAAGTAATGATGCTGGTTTTTTAAATTTAAATTCGTATAGTACCACGCACCTCAAAATGGTCATATTGCAATATATTGTAGAAATTCGTTGGCGTGATGATGCGATAGCTCAATAGCGAAGGTGCTATTGCGCGCTGACGATGGTGCGATAATATATTGCATTATCACGCCATCGCACTATTGCGTCATCGTACCATCGAGTAATCGTCCTCTTACCACCAACTTTCTACACAATGATGCAATAGGCAAGTGCGTGGCCCGAATCGGATTCCGTAAGTTTTTAATTGGCTACATCAGTACTTACCACGACTAGTAATTCCTTCATTTTCATCTTGGCGACCTTTCAAAAGAATTATACAGACATATGATATAATAAATTTTGTTTTATGTTCATGCGTTTTCTGGGTTATTGCAACTAAATGGAGAAAAACTATTCTACTCAGACACGAAAAGGACGGATTCAAACTACCCAACGCTTAAACAGCACAATTAAACATTCGAACATAAAGTGATAAATAAAATTTTAATTACAAAATTTATTACCGTATATGACGCAGATCGATTTAATTTTCGTCCCTACTTTTTTGCTTTCTATTTATAGTAAACAAATTCTCATAAAACCGGATTCCCAGTATTCCGGATAACGGACAAGATTTTCCGCCGAAAATCCGGTTATACGTGT
Source organism: Pododesmus macrochisma (assembly GCA_032359645.1). Classification (NCBI taxonomy): domain Eukaryota; kingdom Metazoa; phylum Mollusca; class Bivalvia; order Pectinida; family Anomiidae; genus Pododesmus; species Pododesmus macrochisma. The sequence continues at coordinate 10,789 of JAUMGZ010218741.1, forward strand.
ATTTTTTTCTCCGATGACGCCCCGAAACATTAATTTCATTTATCAACATTCTTCAGTCATTCAAAATCAATCTGTGACGGCCAATTATTGTCCAAAACTTCATAGGAGGAATTGTGTAGAGCGGGTTTTGTTTTTTACGCCACGAATCGCCATTAATGTACAAACTAGTGCTTATACAGTATGAGTTCAACATTTCTTATGTGTTTGTCTAACCCAATATTTTTTTTTAAAAATTGTTGTGCCATGGAAAACGTATTTGATTTTAAGCAGAACAAAACAAAAAAATTCTATATATTTCAAAATAAAATATAACTCTTGTCAATCTTTTTCGTGTAAAAACAAAATATTTTAGGGGAAAATCGAGAATAAGCATAGGCAATCTACAAACCAGAAAAAAGCGTACTAATTACATTTAAGATTTTATATTTTTTGTCAATCACGGGCAAAGTGCAGCATTAAGACGAGACGAAGTGAGATTTCCAAATTTTCGTTGTGCCACGGAAAACGTATTTGATTTTAAGCAGAACAAAATAAAAAAATTCCATAATACACGTTCTTCAACTAAGTTAAATTTGAAACCTTTCATGTTTGTTTGAATTGGAACTAATACACCTTGGCATTACATCACTGGTTTAAACAATTCTATTTTCCTTTTTATTATTTTATTTTTATTATTTTTAATGTTATTTTTATGTAACTTCAAAAATAATTTATTTATTTATTCATCTGAATATTTATTGACAGATTTAAATGTTAAATCGTCATGAAAACAAAAATCGTAGTTTGTCACAGTGACA
>JAUMGZ010218752.1:0-11585 GCA_032359645.1 Pododesmus macrochisma
CAATCTTATAAAACTTAGTCAAGATAGTACCACCATCCTTCACAGTCCAAACAAAACAGCTTCCCACAGCACTGTGTTATAAAACTTAGTACCACCATCCTTCACAGTCCTAACAAAACAGCTTCCCACAGCACTGTGTTATAAAACTTAGTACCACCTTCCTTCACAGTCATAACAAAACAGCTTCCCACAGCACTGTCTTATAAAACTTAGTACCACCATCCTTCAGCCCTATAGGTTGTATCCAGTGTATCTGAGATCATTTTTCCTATCAATACAACTCAAAAAGTACATTTTTCTACAGAAATATATTAAGAATATTATTGAAGACAGTTAATTTTTTATAAGTAGTCACAAGTTTATGTTTCATTCTTTATGCCGTACAGATGGTCTTGTAACATATGTCTTACTGTAAGCTTAATACACAGTTTTTACACTGTTTTATGTATCAAATTCAGAAAGAAAGATTAAAGAGTTAACATTTTCAAAAATTAAAAAGTTTTAAAAATAATATGAATTGTTTTTATTTTCAACGTTATATAGTAGATCATAAGATGGTATAACCAATAGATCTTTTTCTTTCATATTTAATTCTGTTTTTGCTCTGAAGTTATAAGATGTTATTAACCTTTAATATAATTATTTCCACATGTCTATCCATTAGAAATGGTTACATTGGAGTTAGGTTTGGCTGCTTTAAATCCATTTAAACAAAACTTTTCAAATTTCCCAAATTTCATTATTCTCTGTTTATACTTGAATCAAGATGACCAAACAAGATATTTTTTTCTTCAGGAAAGCAAAATGTAATTTTTGTTAATTTAAAGCTATGTGCTGCATTTTTATAATGCATATGTATTTACCTATAAAGAGGAGAATAGTTTTTTACAACTGTGAATTTTCAGTGCACAAATCCGTGTCAACAATGTCTGGCACTGTACACTAGCCATTACAATAACAAACTCATGTGAAATCTTAAAGGTTACCAACATAAGGAATCTAGTCCACAACATCTTGGGTTTTACATAAAAATCATTGATTTTCATTTTCAGTTTCTTCATAACATCATCATAGTAGAACAGTACAGAGAAGATTCATATCTAACACATCCCAGTCTTGGTTACAATAAGCATAAAAACATATACCGGTATATAACTTTTAATCTTTATTTCTGATTGACATGGTCACATGCGTGAACTATTAGTTATCTTGAAGTTTCATATTTTGAATGTGTGATTTTTTTTGAGAACACACATAGTTTTAGCATTATATATATATATGCTTCAAATATTCTGATTTTATTGTTGTCATATTCTAACATATAAACACTGTGGAGAAATGTAATAGTAATTTTAAGTTTTTATTCCACAATGCTCACATCTATCAAATGTATGTCAGTGTTAATCCACAGAGTATTCACTCAACCACAATTTTTGTTTTCTCGATGGGTCCATTCTACAATTGAATAACAAACAACAGAGTCTGACAAGAACTCTTCTGCTTTTAGAAAATTTAGGTTCATAATTCAAGCTGTATATTCCCGTAAGAATAATTATAAAACCCTCTCCCCCATTGTACGAGAGATTCACATTATGCAACCAGGGCAGACGGACAAAGACTTGACGTAATTTACTCGCGTTTAAAAAGGCTTCCTCTCCAGTTACATACTCCAAGTATTTAAAATTTAATAATGGATACAATAACTCACGATTATATTGAATAAGCACGCTGGAATCCCCCATAAACAAGCAATTGTAAATGTTGTTTACTTTATCATGTTTTTATAATGAAACAAAAATTTTGCTGTCAAGAGTTACCTCACAATACACATGACATCAAAATCAATTTGAATTTACTCAAAATTTAAATACTTTTATTAAACTTTAGCTGGAGTTAGTGAACAAGAAAAAAAATTAACTTTTATAATATTCACAATGTACCAGTACACATTGTTGGTTCAGATGTTCAAAATTGTGTTTATATGTTGGCATATGTAATTTCGTGGTTTGTCTCTTCAGGAAATATCTATATAAACAACATATATATTGATGTGCCTGTAGCATTGATGTGACAAGAGTATTGGTGTGACTGGAGTATTGGTGTGCTTGGAGTATTGGTGTGACTGGAGTATTGATGTGCCTGGAGTATTGGTGTGACTGAAGTATTGGTGTGCCTGGAGCATTGATGTGACAAGAGTATTGGTGTGCCTGGAGTATTGGTGTGCCTGGAGTATTGGTGTGCCTGGAGTATAGGTGTGACTGGAGTATTGGTGTGCCTGGAGTATTGGTGTGCCTGTAGCATTGATGTGACAAGAATATTGGTGTGACTGGAGTACTGGTGTGCCTGGAGTATTGGTGTGACTGAAGCATTGGTGTGACTGGAGTATTGGTGTGACTGAAGTAATGGTGTGACTGGAGTATTGATGTGACTGGAGTATTGATGTGACTGGGGAATTGATGTGACAAGAGTATTTGTGTGACTGGAGTATTGTAGTGCCTGGAGTATTTGTGTGACTGAAGCATTGGTGTAACTGGGGCATTGGTGTGACTGAAGTATTGATGTGACTGGGGTATTGGTGTGGATGGAGTATTGGCGTGACTGGAGTATTGGTGTGACTGGAGTATTGGTGTGACTAGAGTATTGGTGTGCCTGGAGTATTGGTGTGGATGGAGTATTGGTTTGACTGGAGTAATGGAGTGAATGGAGTATTGTTGAGATTGGTGTTTTGTTGTGACTGGTGTATCATTGCGGTTGGAGTACTGGTGTGACTGGAGTACCAGTGAGACTGGAGTAGTTAGAGGTAAATACACTCACTTTTATCATTGGATGTGTCCAGCACATGTATATAGTTAGTTGTAAATATATTTTCTTTTATTGTTGGCTGTGTCCAGCACATGTATGTAGTTAGTGGTAAATATACTTACTTTTATTGTTGGATGAGTCCAGCACATGTATATAGTTAGTGGTAAATATACTTACTTTTTTCCGTGGACGTGTCCGGCACACTGACAAGTGGGTATATCATGTTTGCAGATGAGGTGGATGGTGTACTACTGCTGGTTGTAATGTTTGGGTAATAGTAATGGGGGTTGCCTGCACCAGGATAACTTGAATAATTAAATGGCTCCATTGACTAAAAGAAAACAATGTTTATGTGTAAAAACTTAAATAATAAATAACACAATAAAATATTTTCAAATAACAAATTTTTTAGTCGGGTTTAGTATAAAGACAGTAGAGAGTAACAATACAGGTATTAAGTCATACTGCTATATAATGCAATATGAACAAGTCAGAAGTAACATTGAACAAGTAAAAGATGATGTTGTTACCTGTTGTGACTACTTATTAACATCTTGTATCTGCCCAGGTGTGTGGTCAGAGTAATGAAGTGTAAATCAAGTTTGTTAATAGAACATAAACCCTCGTCTTTTCAAAATTGTAGATGTTTACTTAATTTTTTAAGATTTAATATAGGATGAATTTTTTGAGTTGAAAGTTAAATGATATAATATTTTAACCATGAAATAATAATATATCAATCAGAGTTTAAGAGTATTGCAAAGCTAATTCATTATAATGTGATGAAATAGAGATTGTATGTTAATATTTGACAAAACAAAAATCACCAAGCAAATATTACTGTAAATACTGACATAGCAGTCCACCATTGTACTACTACTGTGAAACTACATTGAGAATACCTCAGAGAATGGAGAATATCACCATCAGCCAACAGAGGTATATATATCTGTTGAAAGCATTCATTCTGACAGTGCGTTTACATGTCTCTACACACTTGGAGTGGTTACAAACATTTGTTTTAGTCCTTCCCAAGACATGGGAAAATCCAGTCAAAGTTGTGGTTTTCTAATCAATGTTAACAGCCATTACGTTCAGGTGGTCATTACTCTGTTTACAACGTGGTGTTAACCCAGTTTTGCATGATCACTGTATTTTTTTTTTTTTAGGTTTTGTTGATACCGGTATACAAATATACACTTATATGACTAAGAATCAACAAAAGCGGATTAATAACCTACATTTCGTTTTAATTCAATTTTATATTTTCTCCCTTAAAATCAGTGATTCTACATATTTTATTTTTCCCAATACAAACACAGGGAAATTGATTTCCATCTACCATAATGTTAATCAATGTGCAAGTATTTTACCTCACAAATATTCGGATAAAAAGCCATAAATAAATAATTTATAATATTGACGAAACTGAGCATAATTGGTAGCATATACAACAGTTAAAATACAATTCACAAGAACTGATGGACCAAAATGATTAATAAAGTACAAAAAAAAACTCCAAAAACTAGGAAGCTTCATTGTGCCAGTATTAGTAGGGTAGATTTAGTCATACAGCATTTTGTGTTGAGAAAACCCTAAATAACCCCACACTGTATTGTACTACTGCTACAATACACACAGGGACTCTGACACATGTAACTGGATGCCATGGCAATGTGAGGCATGATGGGAAACTGACATACAGGTAATGTTTAGCATCTAAATCTGTCAAGTCTAACAATAGTTTACCACAAAAAAACCTGGGCTTCATTCATGGATATGAGGTAAATCCTTGCTGACAACCACCAGTAATTCAGTGTCAGATACAGCTATTTATCATTGTGTTTATCTTTAATATTCCTTCAAATATATTTCTTTTGTATTTCTGGCAGAATTTATTTTCGTAATTGAAATTTTTAGTTTGCCTAAAGCACTTTAAATAAAATCTGCATAAAGAATAACAGACAAATTAGATTATGTGAGGAATGTTGTTTAGAATTTGTATTTCTTCAGAAAGAAGGAAGACACAGAATTGAAAGACTGGTCAATAATCGTAGTAAAACTCACAAAGTTCAAACCTCACAGAGACTCAAATGTTCAAATGTAATAAAAAAATTTTTAATCTAAAGCTTACATACCAAACCTGTCGTTCAAAGACAAACAAACATTGGGCTTTGTGTGAGTGAACATTAAAGGCTACTTCAAAATACAAAGTATTCATTTAATGAAGAGACATTATTATAAAATCAACAAACAAAGTCAAGAATATATTAAATTCACAATTAAAGTTACAATATAAATATTTGTTAGTATTTCTGTGAAAATTTGCAGGAGGAAACAACAATGACTTAAAATGTTGAATACAGAATGAGAAGGCCAGAAGTGTCACCAGATGCTCTGAACATGTAGGAGACAATATTTTACTTACTTGTTGAGGGTATGATGATGAGCCACTGCTTGGGTTTGTAAATGGCACCTGTGATGGATCTGTGAAAATTAAAAATGCTTTGCAGTTTACAAAACTGGAATGGTAATGTCAAGATGGTAATACATTACAGTCAAAGATAGAATTAAGATTGGCCGCTAATGATACAGGTTATTATGAACAAACGATTCAATCCCACATTGTTTTGTTTATTTTTCTATTTTTATTTACTGTTCATGTAAAATATTGAAACCACAAATGAAAGAACTCCTCATAACATGAATGATAAGTCATTTAAACCCTACATAGTGCTCCCTACATAGATGGGTATAAAAGCATTTAATAACATCAAAGATGTGAAAGTTAATGAAAAGAACAAACTAACATGACATGACGGACATATTAAAATGGACATCAAAGATTAGTACACAAGGATGAAGAAGGACGAAAAATCTGACACTGATAGAACTAAACAATCTTTTACTGAAAGTAATTTCACTCATTATAACCACCAATGAAAAGAGGAATAGAAAAATCAATGAAATTAATTTCTTTTCCTTTTATCAATATTACTAGATCTAAAACCAATCAGCCAACTCATTAAGGTGCCTTCAGTGAAAACCTCGATTGATGTCCATGGCTGATTATGTCAAGAGAAATTTGATTGGATGAATAAACTACTCACAAACATATGAGCTTTGTCCTGATTGGTTGAAATTTGTTCCATAACTCCCAATATAGCCAGGATTCACCACTTGACTAATGGGTGATTTAATTTTTCCAGCTGAAAATTAAAATTGTGATACAGTGAGCATAATCAAGATAAATGAATGAAGGATGGCATCTATAAGATTAAAAAGATTGAAGCTAAATTGTCCTGCTTAATCTTCAAAGAATGGCATCTATAAGATTAAAAATATTGAAGCTAAATTATCCTGCTTTCTACAAAAACTAAGTCATTTATCAGTGCAGGGCTTCACTGCATACTTTGAATGCTTAAATCATTAGGGTTTGACCTTCCTTAACCACAACAATAGTCAATAGTCTAAAGAAAGTAAAACATTAAAGTGGAGAGAAGCAGCCATAGGAACATTTGGAATAAATAATATGACCTCAAATACTTCGAAAAAAGCAAACACACAAAATATAAGATTTGGTTTAAATTTTCATTCTTTCTGCTATGTAAAACATGAAATAAGTCTGTTTTATATTGCTCAATATCACACTTCATTTTAATTATTTCTCTCCTCTAAAACACATGTATATACAAGATGTAATTAAAGTTTCTAATTTTCTTATTTGTTTAACATGGCATAAGAGTTGAAGTATAACTAGACTTGAACACATCCACTTTGTACTTTAGCACAATATGAAGAGCTTTGAAACATTGAAGCCTCTCTCTCATTAGTGTGGAGAGGCTGTGTGTGCATGAAGCAGTATTTATCAATGTTAACATGCATGTGAGATATAAGTTGATTTTCTGCTTGTAAAGTCTATGATGTGATGTAACTATAAGTAGAGGGCTGTTGAGATTTCTATTAAAACGTGATGTAACTCTAAACCCAAGATTTCTTAGCTTAATTAGCCTTATCACTGGGGCAGTCCCTAGGCGTTTGTACTGGTCCTGGCTAACTAATGATGGTTAAATATATCACAGGCACAAACCAACTCTCAGTAAATCTCTCATCTCGTACCAATTAAAGACATTTCCTCAACAAGACTGCTGGCTAATAACATAATTGTGAAAACTTTATCATAATTAAAAGATTACTGTGAGCTAATACCTTAGTGTTTCAACCGCCCCCACCCCCTTAAAACATATGATGGTGGTAGGTCTTGTTGAAGTGTGTAACCCTCTCTCCTCTCCATATCTGATTTGTATACTAGTGTATGGAATAAGTCATTTAAATTTAAAACGAAACCAATAACACACTAAATTTCAGGACTACCAGTAGCTAATGGTCCATGTATACTGGTACAGTGCACCGTAATATGACAACAAAGATGTGTCAATCTTCCCACTAGTTCCCCTGTTACTGACATGTATTTAAAAACAAATATACCAAAAAGTTCAGGTTAGAATTAAATTCATATCATCAAACTTTCATCAAATAAGCATAATATAACGAGAGAGCCGCCAGGGGCAGCATATCCCTCCCGAAAAAACCAATGAGCAGCATTTTTTATTGATAAATCATTGATTTTTATTTATTAAGAAGGGCAGCCAAGAAGGCCTTGTTTGTTAAGTGTTTTCGTGACACATAGTACATTCTCTAGTTAAAATTGTGAAATTGCATTTCTTGGAGGTTGAATTAGAATATCACAAACCAAGTTCAAACATTCTGGAATCATTTGTTCTCAACTTGTCTTCCAAAAAAAAAAGTAGGGTGACCTTGACCTTGGGCAAACCTCACCCAAAATCTATAGGGTTCTGTACATTCCCTAGGGCAGCCCACACACTAAGTTTGAACTTTATGGGACCATTTGTTTTTAAGTTATCAGCCGGACAAGCCACATATTAGCAAAATTCTATTTTTAGTAATGGTGACCTTGAAGTTTGGCAGACAATGCCCAAAATCAATAGGGTTCTGTGCACTCCCTAGAGAAACCCACACACCAAGTTTGAACTTTGTGGGACCATTCGTTTTTAAGTTATCATCCGGACAAGCAAGATAAAAGCAAAATTCTATTTTTAGCAGCAGTGACCTTGACCTTTGTAAGACCACCCCCATAATTTATAGGGTTATGTGCATTCTCTAGGGAAACCTACACACCAAGTTTGAACTTTTTGGAACCATTTGTTTTTAAGTTATCATTCGGACAAGCCACATATGACCATAATTCTACTTTTAGCAATGGTGACCTTGACCTTTAGCAGACCAGGCCCAAAATCTATATTGTTCTATGTACCCCCTAGGGAAACCCACACAACAAGTTTGAACTTTGTGGAACCATTTGTTTTTAAATTATCATCCAGACAAGCCACATAGAAGCAACATTCTATTTTTAGCAATGGTGACCTTGACCTTTGGCAGACCACGCCCAAAATCCATAGGGCTCTGTGCAACTCCTAGGGCAACCAACATACCAAGTTTGAACTTTGTGGAACCATTTGTTTTGAAGTTACCATTCGGACAAGCAACAGACGGATAGACAGACGGACGGACATCCCACGTGATTGCTATATCCCCCCGATTTTTAATTCGGGGGGATAAAAAGTATCATATTTGCTAAATTTATAGTGTTGAACTTTGACCTCAAAATGTGTAACCTTTTTTTACCCCAGGGTCACGCCTTGAAGAAACTTGATTCTCCATTCCCTAATGTTACTACAAACCAAAGCATTTAAGGCTCTAGGCCATCCAGTTTATTAGAAGAAGATTTTGTCAAATGTTACCCATTATGGCCCCTATAGTGGCGCCCCCTGGGTGATGAGCCCCTTCATTTTAACAAATTTGAACCCCCTTCCTCTAGGGATGACTTCTTCCAACTTTGGATTAAATTGGTCCATTAATATTAGACAAGAAGTCAAAAATGGGGGAGTTATCATATTTGCTATAGTGTTGAACTTTGACCCCAAAATGCCTAACCCAATTTTGACCCAAGGTACACGCCTTGAAACAAATTGGTTCTTCATGCCCCAAAGTTGCTACATACCAATACATTAGGCTCTAGGCCTTCTAGTTTATTAGAAGAAAAGTTTGGAATTTTATCAAATTTCCCCATTTTGGACCTCAAATGGCGCCCCCTGGGGGCCCAGCCCCTTCATTTTAACAAATCTGAATCCCCTTTCCATTGGGATACTTTCTACCAAGTTTGGATAAAATTGGTCCAGTAATTTTGCACAAGAAGTCGAAAATATGAAAAGTTTATATGTTTGCTATATATATAGTGTTGAACTTTGACCCCAAAATGCGTAACCTATAGTATTTTTGACCCCAGGGTCAGGCCTTGAACAAACTTTGTTCTCTATGCCTTAAAGTTACTGCATACCAAAATATTAAGCTCTAGGCCTTCTAGTTTATACCAAGAAATGTTTTGGAATTTTGTCAAGTTTTCCCCCTTTTTGACACCAAAGTGGCACCCCCTGGGTGCTGAGCCCCTTCATTTGTACAAATCTTATTCCCCTATCCCTAGGGATACTTACCACCAAGTTTGGATGAAATTGGTCCAGTAATTTTGGACAAGAAGTCGAAAATATGAAAAGTAAACATATTTGCTATAGTGTTGAACTTTGACCCAAAAACGCCTAACCTATTTTTGACCCCAGGGTCACGCCTTGAAGAAACTTGGTTCACCATGCCCTAAAGTTACTACATACCAAAACATTAAGCTCTAGGCCATCTAGTTTTTTAGAAGAAGATTTTTGAAGTTTTGACAAATTTTCCCCCTTTTGGCCCCCTTGTGGTGCCCCCTGGGGCCCAACCCCTTCATTTGAACAAATCTGAATCCCCTTCCCCTAGGGATACTTCCTACCAAGTTTGGATGAAACTGGTCCAGTTGTTTCGGACAAGAAGTCGAAAATTTGAAAAGCTAACATTTTTTTTATATTTAGTGTTTAACTTTGACCCCAAAACGTGTAACCTATTTTTTTGACCCCAAGGTCACGCCTTGAAAAAATATGTTTCTCCGTGCCTGAAAATTACTACATACATGTACCAAAACATTCAGCTCTAGCCCTTCTAGTTTATTAGATTTTTGAAATTTTGTCAAATTTTCCCCCTTTTGGACCTCAAAGTGGCGGCCCCCTGGGGCTGAGCCCCTTCATTTGAACAAATCTGAATCCCCTTACCATAGAGATACTTGCAACTAAGTTTGGATGAAATTAGTCCATTTTTTTGGACAAGAATTCAAAAATGTGAAAAGTTAACATGTTTGCTGTATATAGTGTTGAAATTCGACCCCAAAACGTGTAACATATTTTTGACCCCAGGGTCACGCCTTGAACAAACTTGTTTCTCCATGCCCTAAAGTTACTACATACTACTACCAAAACATTAGGCTCTAGGCCTTCCAGTTTGTTTTTTTTATTTTTAAATATTTTCAAATGTTTCCCTTTTTGCCCCCTAGTGGCCCAGCCCCTTCATTTGAACAAATCTGAATCTCCTTCCCAAATGGATGCCTTCCTACCAAGCTTGGATACAAATGGTCCAGTGATTTAGGAGAAGAAGTCGAAAATGTGAAAAGTTTAGGACTAAAAGGATTTGTATGAGAAAAGTCCACCTTGGACCTTTGGTCTAGATGGACTATAAAGCTTAAAAATCTTTTAACTAAAAGGCAATAAAGCTAAATGATTTGGTTTGTAGTAAATTGAGGGCATGGGGAACCAAGTTTGTTCAAAACGTGACCCTTGGGTAAAAATAGATAAGGTATTTTTAGATCAAATTTAAGGGGCCATCCATAATCATCATCCTTTTTCTAAAGTCTACAAACAGCACTCTTTTCGCAAACCCCCGTCCCCCTGCAAAAGTGTACATCATCCTTCATCATACCGCGGTTTGTTGTATTAAACACATTTATTCACTTGTTTTTTTATTGTCAAACACAGTTAGTTGTTGCGCTTTTTCTCAAATATTGTAAACAACGTCATCATCAACGCTCTGGCAAACGAGATTTGGAACACTATTGGAAGTAAAAAAGGAGCCAGATTTCAGATTTTGAAATGTTGCGATATTCGGAAATTTAAGTGTGCAAAAAAATGATGACAAACAAACCCCCTCCCCCTTAGCGTGCGGTTTGCAGACTTTGTAAAAAGGATGATAATTATGGATGGCCCCAAACACAATAGCAAATATGTCAACTTTTGACATTTTCGACCTCTTGTACAAAACTTCTGGACCAATTCCATTCAAACTTGGTAGAAGGCATCCCTAGGGGAGGGATTCAAATTTTTTCAAATGAAGGGGTTTATTCCACAGGGGGTACCAATTGGGGAAAATTTGACAACATTTCAAAAACTTCCAATAAACTAGGAGTCCTAGAGCTTAATGCTTGCATAAAAATTAACCATGGAACATGGAGAACCAAGTTTGTACAAGGCATGACTCTGTTGTCAAAAATAGGTTAAACGTTAAAGGGTGAAATTCAACACTATACTCAAATGTGTTAACTTTTGACATTTTTGACGTCTTGTCAAAAACCATTGGATCAAATTCAACTAAGCATGGTATGAAACATTCCTAGGGGAAGGGGGTTCAGAATGTGAGATTTGTTCAAATAATGGGGCTTGATTTCCGGTTGACAAAAGGGGGCCAAAAAGGAAGAAATATGACAATATTTAAAACAAGAGGCCCATTGGGCCTTAACGTCCATCTGGTTGAAATAGGCCTAGTAAAATAAATATTTGGCATTTAAATAC
>JAUMGZ010218763.1:0-11584 GCA_032359645.1 Pododesmus macrochisma
AAGCAAGTTGATAAGCAAGGTTTAGGAATTATACTGATGTCAAAAGTGAAAATTGTGTGTGAAAAATAGGGAGACTTACTCCTAAATAGGGAGAGTTGGCAACTATGCTTAATATATGTCCTTCTTCTTACTAATAGTTTGCTCCATGATTTTATTTTGTGACTGCTTGATTTTCTTTCCTTGCAGGCTGCTATGAGGTATGGGATAACATATGGTCGTGGTGGCTATGGCAACATATTTGTAGTTGCCAGCGGCAATGGAGGCCGCTTTGGTGATAACTGTAACTTTGATGGCTATGCAAACTCCATATATACAGTTACTATTGGTAAGTCTGGGAAGATACAAACAGAACAATTGGTTTAACAATGGCCGTTCTTTGTATTTACGAAGTCTAGACTCCTTGTATTGCAAATAAAGAGCATGATTCTGCCATTTTATGATTTGATGTTTAGGTCATATTGAAATGGTGTCTGCTTACACTGTTGGCGACTTTTTGAAATATTATGCCACAGACATGATACTTCACATGGTCATATTATCCTGACACTGAGCCAACCAGTCTTTCTCCTGAACAGAAATGCAGACACTTAGCAAGGAGCAAGAAGATTACCTAATTTAAACATTCTAGGTGTGATGCGGCCGAGTATGAACATGTGATGTCCTGCACCTGAAGCCAACACTCTCCCAACTGAGCTACCCAGGCAATCTAAAAATAGAATTATTTACTTCAGTTTGTTTCTGCACAGTATCTTTTGTTCGATTTGTTGGTTTTAACCAATCTTGGTTTGTTGGGACGCTACGTGGAAAAGGGAATGCTCTATTGATTTTTTGAATTATCAAGGGTCAAGGTCACTGTTAGAAATATGTTCTTTTGATTGTTCCTGCATTTTGTCTTTGGTTTCATTGATTGCATTTAAGGCAAACATTGTATACAGGTTTCTTTTTTATTGATTTTTTAATTATAAAAGTTAAAGGTCACTTTCACTAAGAGCTGTTCCAGAATTAACCATATGGGAGGGATTGGAGATACCTGAATAAATATATTAATATATTATGTTTTATTTCTACAAAACAATCAAAATTTAACCTTCTATAAAATTGTCTGATTTCCAGTTTGTAGACAATATATAAGTTTTGAATGCTTGATTTCAGGTGCAGTAGATGATATGGGACACATGCCTTACTATGCTGAAGAGTGTGCCTCCATGTTAGCCGTGACCTTCAGCAGTGGTAGTACCTCAACAAGAAGAAGTATCGTAAGTACACAGTAGTTAACATTACCTATGATAGATTTATTATACCTCATTGATGTAACAGTAGCACTGATTGGCTACAGCGTACCACATTACAGGAAAATAAAACATCGAATTTCCCTGGGGCGCACGCTCCAGGGAGATTTAATGTTTTATTTCCCTGGAGCACGTGCAGCTCATTAAAGAATCAGTGCATTGTGCATACTGTTTCAGGCCTTGTTTGTTTTTTGGTATAATAAACAATTTATGACCCTGTAAGCTTGGTGAAATGACCGCTTCAGGTAAATAAAACTTTGAATCACCCCGCTTACAGGGCCATAAATGTATATTGTTACCTCATTTCTGTTAACAAAGGTGGGATTTCCCAAATAGCTGTTCCAAAGGATAATTTGTGTATAGGTTGAGAATGCATTACTATTTCAGGTTTGATAATTGGGTGTTTGGCGTTTGGCAGGGTTATTTAAGATTTTCCTTAGCATCATCATGTATACTGTTGTAAGTCATGTCAACTCTAACTAGTATGTTTTTCATGTGTAGGTATGTGATGTTCTCTTGCTTTTAGGTTTAAGTTGCTTATTCAACTTTGTAATAAGACCAGGGCTGTCAAGCAGGTCTCCATGACACAGAGGGTTTCATGCTGTTTTTCAGTTGTAAATTGTACATGTCTTTATTGAAGAAAAAGCACGATAAAGCAATAAGAATGTAACATATTTTGACATTGTATATTCATTCAGTCAAAACCATATATAACAGTTAGTCAATTTATTCATCTATTTGTGAAGTAATTCAATAGCTTCCTCATATCAATATAAACTGTGTTGCAATGGAAAAGACACATAAGTTACTGTATGTAATATTGGCAAACTACTGCATAAATCTTTACGTATATACATGTCTCCCATTTTACCGAAGGTTTGGAGATCAAATTTTGTTTCTTCATATTATTTGCATTAGTTTCTTGACAACATCTTAACATTTGCTTAAATTCACCACTAATTTGAATCCTCAGGCTACAAGGTTGAAAATAGTTAGAGTTACTGCCCTTTAACAATTGGAATTTTTTTATTTATTTGTTTCATTGGGATTTAATGTCCCTTCAACTCATGTCTAGGTCATATCCAGATGGTGTCTACTTGTAACAATGTGCACGGATGATGGCGACTTTAAAGTGCTGTCTCACTGAAATATCATGTGGCAGTTACATTAACATGCTACTTCACTCTGTCACATTATCCTGACACCGAGCCAACCAGTCCTTTCCTACCCAGTGATGCTTGGCACATAGCATGGAGCGAGAAGAGTACCTAATTTTAACATCTTAGGTTTGCCGTGGCCATGAATTGACCCTGTGCCTACTGGATCATCAGGCTAATACTCTACCTCTGAGCCACTGCGCCGGTTTAGGGGTCTTGAACATTAAACTTACATTTCTTGATAATTAGGTATAAGGATTGATAACTTTTAACTTTCAGGTGACCACTGATTGGACAATGAATGGTGGGAATGGTTGCACTGAGAAGCACTCAGGTACAAGTGCAGCTGCCCCTATAGCTGCTGGGATGATCGCTCTCATGCTACAGGCTCGACCCTGTCTTACATGGAGAGACGTGCAGTATATTATTGCCATGACTGCACAGAAGGTAATGTATCTGTATTCTTACAGAGTTAATTTTAATATATTGTAGTAATGACAAAACAAAAGGTAAACATTCTCTATTTTAGCATAGTTAATTTGATTTAGTATATTATAGTTATGACAACACCGAAGGTCAATATACTCTTTTTTAACATACAGTCAAACAGGTTTATCTCAAGTACGAGGGACCTTATTGAAACTTCCACATAAGCACATGTTTGAGATACCATCAACAAAACAAATAATGATTACAATGTTATCCTTAAAACATCAATCAAAACTGTATATGTTTGTGTTCACTTAAAGGTCCCTACGTGTATTATTTTTCATGTTTTGTGTACCAGTGAAAAAGGTTGGATCAGGTGAATATTAAGGTTAAATTGAGGATCGAGATAAAAGAAGTAAATATAAAGAAATTTTAGTGCTACGCACAAAGAAATGGGTTCGAGAAAAATATATTTTCCAGATAAGTGTGTCTGAGACTTCAGTGTTTTTTTAGTAAGAATATACATGTATAGAGCAGGCGGTCAGGACCAACGGTCAACATTGAGATAAATCCTGGAATCGAGAAAAAAGTGTTTGAGATATTTGTGTTTGACTGTAGTTAATTCAGTATATTATAGCTATGACAACAACAAAGGTAAATATTCTCTATTCTTACATAGTTAATTTAGAATATTGTAGCTATGACAACAACAAAGGTTAATATCCTTTATTTTAACATAGTTAATTCAGAATAGTATAGCTATGACAACAACAAAGGTAATTATTCTCTATTCTTACATAGTTCATTCGGTAGATGACAACATAAAGTCGTTAATTTGGTATTATTATAGCTATGACAAAACAAAAAGTAAATATTCTCTTTTATATGTAAATGCCATATTATAAGTTTCTTGATTGATGGTAAACTTTTAAATATACAGGTGGATGTTGATGTTGCCCATTGGCAGAGAAACAAAGCTGGATTATTCCACAGCCCAAAACATGGATTTGGCTTGATGAAGGCATGGAGACTTGTCAATGCTGCAAAGGTAAGGAATAAATAGCATTTTAAACTATGTAATTAACTCTGCAGACATCATGATTCGATTCCAAAATATTTTTGTGAATCAGCATCAATAGATTCTAAATGTGTAGTAGCTTCGTTCAATGTATATTTAAGATCATGTAGAATTCCACCAACCTAATAGATTTAAAATATATCATTGAATGCCTTCCTATATATTTTGGATTTATACCAAAAATAAAGCTACCAAAGATTTTTGATCTACCGTGAATCTGAGTTCTTCGTGTACATTGTATGACATCAGCTTAGGGCTGTTCTAGAATAAACCACATGGGAAGGGTAGAAGGCACTTTTTCAGAGGCCCGACCACCAATTAAATATAAAAACTGACTTAATATAAGGAATGGTAGGCAGATCTGGATTGAACCCCACCACCCATAATATCTTAATACAGGTGCCTCCCACCCCACCCATATGGTTAATTCTGGAATAGCCCTTATTTGTTTCAACCTTTAATATGCTTCTGTGATGATATCAGACTTTCACCTGGAAAGATTTTTGCAGTTCAGAATTAAACTAATTGGGCTCATTACCTGATGATTTGTAATACAAAAATGTAATCTGAAACATGCCTCCAACAAATATGATATCTATAAGAGGAAAGAGCCGATACTCTGTGTGAGACACCCTCGTCGTGAACCCCAGATCTTGCTTCACAAGCAGTCGTCATTACTGGACGCTATAGTGAAAATTTATTATAAGTCACATTTAATATTCTGGTATTACACCATGTTATACTGAACGTAATTGATTCACACCATCCAGTTATGTTTCATACCACTTTGCTCTTGTCAATTAGGCTCTTTGGAATTACACATTTAACGTTTGGCAGGTTTCCCTCACACAGTGTTTCTACATAGGGTTTTTCATACACACAGGTGTTCCTGACACAGATGATTTTGTCACACTGTTTTTCTTTCTGCATTTGCACAGGTATGGCAGATGGTACCTTGGATGACTGCTTTTGTGTATGATAGTTCAGAAATTAATATACAAATACCAAAGTTGAAGGACCATAAGCAGGCAAATAAGCTAGAAATTATGCATCAAGGTAACAATTGCTTTTTTCTTCAAGAGATTTTGGTTTTAAATGAAATCAGATGTGGTCTGTTTCAGAAGCCAATCACAGTAGTCTATCTGCTGTACTGCTGTTTGTTTAATTATTATTCTAATTTGATTGATTATTGTTTGATTAATCTTAGTTTTTTAATAATTATCATTTGATCTTTAATAAGCATTTTAATTTTTAAAGTCATTTTTTTTATTAATAAACATTTTATTTATTCTAATTTAATTAATTATATTTTAATTGAATATCTTGCGAACAATCATCATTTGTTTATTTATTAATTGATTAATCATTTAATGAATTATCAATTGATCAACTTTTTTTTCTCAATTAATCTTCATTTCATTGGTTGTAGTTTGATTAAATGTGTTTAGATTAATCATCGTTTGTTTGTTTATAGTTGGAGTCACTATTCTAGATTAATCATCATTTGATTGGTTATAGTCTAATTAAAGATTTTTTAATTAATCATCATTTAATGGGTTTAAGTTGGATTAATCATATTTTTGATCGGTTACAAATTGATTGATAAACATTATTGCCTATACCATGTGTACTCATTAGTTAAAGATTGTGTTAATTTCAGTGAGTGAAACTGACATAAAAGGTTATGATCTATACACTATGGAGTATGTGTATGTCACAGTGACAATAACACTACCATATCGAGGATTCCTGGAGGTGTATCTGACATGTCCTAGTGGAATGGAGTCTGTGTTAGCCACACCAAGACCTCACGACAAGTAAGAAGACAATATTTCACTATTGTAGAATTATTATTTTTTTACTCAAAAACATGAATTTTGATACTTCATAATTTATCCATTTTTTAATAGTTTTTAAAAAGGCTGTATAACAAGCAAAATTCATGAAAACAAATTGTTTTTGAGGTGTTTTTTTATTATTAAACAGAAATGCAATGTACCGAAAATATTAACTTTAATTCTAGTTTTCAGTCATCTTGAAAGACAACTATTTTAGAAATATTGACATGTTTTGGTACATTACAGAATACAAGTATTTTAAATAGTTTATGATTTAATAAGATGCTCACATTCCATTGATTAAAAACTGTCAGGTGACATTGGTTCAGAACTCAATCTCTGAAGAAAAAAATGATGTCACCAAACTTATGCATGCCCCACCTATGAAAGAAATGTTGCTTACAATATTACTGCTTTTAGTTGATTATCAAAATTCTGTTGAACAAAAATAAACAATATCACAGTAAACACTTTTAATGTTTTATATCGTATTGTGTTACCATTTTGAATTCTGCCTGCATTAGTGATGTACCATAATAGTCAGTAGTATTTTAGTTCAAACACAAGCTTCAAAAGAGTTTTCTCTTTAACAGAGATGTGTAGATATCAGTCCAATATACTCTAATTGGACGGACCTGTAATCACCTGTTTTCTTATTGAATGATTGACGGATATTATCGATATCATTTGTTTGATACATTATACTATGTGGCTCATTACATTTTTTAGCAAAACAATGTGTTTCTTTATATAAATATTTAGAAAGACAGTTTTTCTAAAACGGTAAATAAATATTGCTTAATTAGGTTATAAGAATTGAATATAATTTTGTTTTAGTTTATCAGGCTGTAAACTGAGGTACACCGCTTAAGAATTAGAGCATCTTCGCAAGCCAAGTTTCGCTACACTACGTTCACTACATATGATAAACGAACTGAAAGGAAGTGATGCGTATACGTTGGCTAGCGAAGATGGAATTAGAGAAGTCAGTACTTGAATTGATATTACTTTTTTGATTCGTTGCTTGACTTTGGATCACGAGTGAGGTCCTCTCACTTGTATGGTTGGTTTAAAGTCATTTTTAAATGCTTTCTCAGTTTGCAGGTTCATTCTGGTGATGAATTGTTGATGAAGCTATTGTTTGTTTGTCAATGTCCTTTGTTTTGAATGCCGCGGTGGCCTAGTGGTAAAAGTCGCCGACTTGTAATCATAAGAGCCTTTCACCTCCAAGTCCCTGTCCGGGGAGTGCTAGTGTGAGAAAGTTGCCAGTGACTTGCTGTAGGTCGGTGGTTTACTCCGG
Organism: Pododesmus macrochisma; assembly: GCA_032359645.1. Classification (NCBI taxonomy): domain Eukaryota; kingdom Metazoa; phylum Mollusca; class Bivalvia; order Pectinida; family Anomiidae; genus Pododesmus; species Pododesmus macrochisma. Next base: position 7,092 of record JAUMGZ010218763.1, read on the forward strand.
GTACTCCGGTTTCCTCCACCAGTAAAACTGGCCCATCCGTAAATTACCTTAGCTGTTGAACGGACAATAAGCCCTTAATACAAATAAAAAAATAATACAAACCTTTGTTTTGATGATCCTATTTCTTCTTGCTTTATGACCCCTACTTTAAATTATTAAGGAAGAAAGACATCAAATTTGATTTGATGAGACTAGGATTACCGGTATATGATGGTTTCTGCTACATACATGTACATTACCTTTGACTAAAAGACGTGCCTTGTATTTTCAGTTCCTCTGCTGGTTTCTCAGATTGGACTTTCAGCACTGTCAGATGCTGGGGAGAGAGTCCTGTTGGAAAATGGAGACTTGTGTTCAAAGATGGGGGTATGCACTGATTAAACTATCCTCTTTCCTGTGCAAGCTAGAATCTGACAAAGATGGGGTCTGACTGAAAATGGTTTAAAAGACCAGAGATGCAACTCATTTTCCTTAGACTGCCATCTTAGTATTTTGTTCTATATCAACCCTAACTGATCTTATTACCATCTCAAACTCAAGAATGAGGTCCCAGCTAACAGAAAAACACAAACTATTGAGGTATCTTTCATCTCTGGACTTTTTAATGATGCCATTATCAAACAGTGGTGTTTTCAGTAGTTTTGGCCACAAAATAATGCTTAACCACTACTAATCAGCTGGATTTGTTAATATTAAACAGCACAGGAATTGAGCCGTTCTTATTTTTTAATGACCACAGTATAATACCAAATTAGGGTTAGGACAAAAATTAATTACTTGTGATACACTGACAATTCAGTAGTACTCAAATTTTGTCTAAACAGCCCTCATCTTAGGTACAGAAGGAATGCCTCAAAATATTAAAGTGTGTAATTTCTAAATTTAGTCCAGAATTCATCAGTTTCAAATCTCTAGTCTGAGTTCAAACTCATGGGTTTTTTTACACTAAAGCACTAAAGATGTTTTTTGTGAATTGAATGGCTCTTTTGATTTACTGCTAGTTTTCTACATCTACTTATTGATATTTTTTTCTTCAGACAACAGTCATTCATTTGGATATTTAAAGAGGTGGAAACTCAAAATATATGGAAGCCCTATGCTACCAGAGGAGTTCAAAGAGAGAAAAAAGTAAAGTTTATTTCTAGTTCATCAAATTTTGCTAATTACACTATGTGACTTTGTCTTTCACCATGTAAAATTCAAACAAAATCTAAAGCAAACTTTTAACAACTTGGTGCAAAAAATCAATCTTATGTTTGGTCATCAGAAGGAAAAGGTTACAGCTCAAAGCATAAATGAAAATTTAACAATACCTGACACCATATTTTCCGAAGTATTTTCTCTTTATAGTAAATAGCTTGCAGCATTCTTTTTTGAGGAACTGTGCCTGGAAAAACATTTGACCAGTGCAACTTACTAGCAACTTTACAAACCATTTTTGAAAAATAACGAGAATCAAAATATATTTTCATGTTCCTTATCGTTTATATTACTGTAAACATACTTATATTAGAGCAGTCATATTTTAGCGCTACATCCTATGCAAGACATATTTGTGCAATCATGAATAAGTGTACGTAGGCCTTCATTAATGTTTTAAATCTACATGTTAAATATAAGCGCTGTACATAAATTGCCCTTTTAAGGTCAGAGCGAAAAGTGCTAAAATAAAAACATCGCTAAAATTTGTACGTTTATATTACTATTCTGACATAGGAATATATCTTTGTTGCAGATCAATAGAAAAGGCCATGGGTGGTCAGTATCTGTATGATAACTTCAGTCTTCCATGTCCAGGGCCACCGGTCACTGCTCAACCAGATAAACCAATGTCCGAAAAATTGCTAAAGGTGACTATATATTCTCTTTTTCATGTTTAAAAAAAAATAGTTGCTGTCATGCATATGCAACCATTGAAAACCTCGTGCTAGCACGTTTATATTGACAAATTTTTCAGAATTTCTATTACAGTAATGCAATTTAGATTCTGAATACAGTTTGAATTTCTTTACAATATATTTTACATATCAAGACTCCGGGAATCATGTCTATGATGTCATAACTTAGCAACAAGAAGAATAACATTCTATAAATAGAAATAACGAACCCCATTATAGTACTTCAGGTAGCTTTTTGATTGTAAATTTTGTCCTGATGACGCCCACCTAGTGGGTGAAACAAGTTGACATAATAAACCGTAACATGAGTTGCATCTCGAGTGTTGTTGTTTCCATCCTCGGAACCTATATATAATAAATTTTACAATAAATTTGTTTAAATGGGAAAAAACCCAGAAAGTTAAGAAAGACTTCACCTTTCAAACAATTTGACATGTCACAGAAAGAAAAAAAACCCTGTAATAATTGCCTCCCATCTAATTTTCTAAATAGCCTGAGAAGTATAAAATGTTTTTTTCTTTTGTTTGTGGCCTTATTGTTGATTATGATGTGCTTTTCAGGTCATTTTGTAGATCGGGTTATCCTTCTTGATTATGACGTATGTTTTGATTGTATATTACAGATCGTAGTTCTGATTGGAATATTTTGCTGATTATGACTCATGTTTTTGTTGTATATTACAGATCGTTGTTCTGATTGGAATATTTTGCCTGATTATGACTATTTATGAAACATTTGAATATGCCTGCTGTTACAACGAAGAGAAAAAAGAAACATTACGTCGTCACACGCTAACGCATCAAGCTCAGAATGCATTACAACCAAGAACTTATGAGAGCAGTTCTCATTCATCAGAAACACAAGGACTCCTTAGTGAGGAGCAAGAAGGAATTCAATTGGAGGATATATCAACCAATGAAAACCACTGATAAGAATTATCCTTTGAAAGGAGCAAGGAGAAATTCAGTTTGGGTGAACTTTATCCAATGGAAACTGTTGAGTAGAATTATCCTAAGTGGGAAGCAAGAAGGAATTCAATGGGAGAAAATTTCAACCAATGAAAAACATTGATAAGAAACAAGGTGTAAAGAAAAAAGGAACTTGATTTGATGATCTCTTCACCAACAAAAACTACACTTACAAATTAGAAATGGAATAACTATATATGAAATGAATGTTTTTGTAGGTAGTACATTTCGTCCCGTTACTATTTGATTGTTTGCACGGAGGAAATCTTTCAGTTTGGAAATGGTCATATTTGAGAAGTCATCGTCTGACGCCATATTGTTTATATAGTCCGCGGAAGTGGCAACCGAAATAAAAGAGTTCCGACGACAGGGGAGATAACTACCTTAAAGGAAAGAGCAATACAGATGATGATCTTCAAAGAAAGTGTCCTTATATTACATAGTTGACAAAGACAAAATATCCACATATCATAACAATACTATGCATATTCATTTACATGTAATGTAAGTGATGTATAAATGTCTGCCTTAATTTATATGATGTCTATATGATGTATTTAAGCAGGGTGTTACTTAAAGGTCCCGATAACGTTAATTTATTATAAAGAGAGTAGTTAGGAGAAGTATGTACGTGTATACTAAGAATCTTTTATTGTTCCCAAATTACTCGTAAATAGGGGTATTACCGGTATTTTGGGTCTGTCTGTGTTTTCGTCTATGTCTATGTTTCTAGAGCATATCTTGAGCAGATTAAGTTAAAATTTCACTGTTCATTTTCACTCACCTTCTCAGATCAAATTAATACAAGATTTTAATTTGGGCATTTTCTATTATATTTTACAGAGTTATCTCCCATTAGCACTTGGAAAGTCATCAAAATTCATAAGTTGATATATGTATACAAAGAATTAATGATTTATAGAAAATAATATGTCGGTAGATGATTGTAATAATTAATTTATCATGAAAGTCGGGAAATCAAACTACAATCTTCTCTAGACATTAAATTTTCAGGGATTTGGAAATTAAAGTGAAAATGCACAAATCTTTTGTCCATATTTTCTGATATATCATGTTCATTTATTTAAAATACCTCAGAATATAAAAGTCCCATTATATTTTAACATATTATTATAACCAGCATGGTTGTGTCACATGCTTGGTGTCAGATGGCCGTAGTCTGTGTGTGAAAACAATGTGCTTTGTTATAATTCTAACAATATAACTTTTCAAATCTGTGTTCTATCAGTTTACGGTATCACCAAGGTGAACACTTTTTCCTATGTGACACTCTTGTTCATTACAGCTGAAGCGGCAATGTCTGCAGTTGCCAAGACAACAGTTGTTGTGAAGTTGGTGATCTTTAAATTCCTTTGTGGTGCTAAGCCTGCACAAAAAAAATCTGTAGGTGACTATTCTCAATATTTTGAAAATACTTTTGATTCGGTGTCTTTATACATTTATTTAAATATAAATATTTAAGGAATTATCTTTAAAAACCTGTAAAAAGTGTGCGTAATTTTTCCTTTTCATACATCAATTTTCAAACATACAGTGCAACCTGCTCTAGCAACCACCTCTATAAAGAGACCATCTGTACATAAAGACCACTAAAATCAGGTCCCTT
>JAUMGZ010218774.1:0-21902 GCA_032359645.1 Pododesmus macrochisma
CAAGACGTCTTCCGGTTTCAATGCGCAATGCGCATGTCGACCCTTTTGTTACCGGAAACGAAGCAAAATCATGGTGTAAGTGTATTGAAATTGTATTGAAATAACACCTTCTTACCATAATTGAGCTCCGCTGTCGCAGCCGGAGGCTGCGACCATTTTCGCTCTTTTATTGGACCTTGTGAACACGATAACTTGAGTAAATATTAACCTAGTTTGATGAAACTTTTTGTATTACAAAAGTGTAAGAAATTTGACAAAGAATACTTCGACAACGTTTTGAGGTCACAGGGTCAAAGGTCAAGGCCATAGACACATCGAAAGACAGAAAATGCTCATTTCTCAAAAACTGTAGACTTTTTGTATACACATACGTATCAAAGAGTTGTAGGAAATAATGCTAGAAATAATTTGACAAAGTTCAAGGTCACGGAGTCCAAGGTCAAGGTCACTTGACATTTCTGAAGACTAAAAATGTACATGTTCTCGATAACCGTAGACTTTTTGTATACCTATATGTATTAGACAGTTGTAGAAAATAATGTTAGGAATATTTTGACAAAGATTCAAGGTCATAAGGGTCAAAGGTCAAGGTCACAAACACTTCAGAAGCCTCAAAATGTCATTTTCTCAAAACAGGAGACATTTTGTATTGTTATATGTATAAGAGAGTTGTAGGATATAATGCAAGGAATATATTCACAAAGTTTTAAGGTCATTGAGGCTAAGGTCGAGGTCACTGACACTTCAGAAGACTAGAAACGTCACTTTTCTTCAAATTGGTTGACTTTTTGTATACACATTATATGTAAGAGAGTTGTAGAAAATAATGTGAGGAATATTTTGACAAAGTTCCAAGGTCTCGGTTGCCAAAGGTCAAGGTCACGGACACTTTGGATGACTGAAAATGTCAATTTTCTAAAAACAATTGTAGACTTTTGGTATACACATATGTATTAAAGAGTTGTAGGAAATAATGCGATATTTTTGAAAAAGTTTCAAGGTTATGGGGTCAAAGGTCAACGTCACTGACACTTATAAAGACTGAAAGCGAAAATTTTCTCTTAAACGGTAGACTTTTTTATTTACTTATGTGTATAAGAGAGTTTAAGAATATAATGTGAGGAATATTTTGACAAAGATTTAAGGTAATAGTGGTCAAAGGTCACAGACACTCCAGAAGCCTTAAAATGCCAATGTTCTCAAACAGTAGACTTTTGGTATACATATATGTATTAGAAAGTGATAGAAAATAATGCAAATAATATTTTGCTTAAGTTTCAAGGTCATGCGGTCCAAGGTTACGGCCATTGACACACCAGAAAACTGAAAATTTGAATTTAATCAAAAACGGTAGACTTTTTGTATTTTCACTTACGGTCATTGACACATCAGAAAACTGAAAATTTAAATTTAATTAAAAACGGTAGACTTTTTGTATTCACAAATAATGTTAGGAAGATTTTGACACAAATTCAAGTCTCATGGATCAAAGGTCAACAGAAAGAGTGTTTATAATCTTCTAAACTTATCTTGACTGTGATGTCACACAAACGTGTCTCTTGTACTCTCACTTCGATTATTGCTTTTTCCGGAACAAATACAGACGAGTGGAGTTCGACCAGGGTGATATGATCGAACCGCTGACTACACGAAGAAACACAGCGGTATTGGTTTTATCACACGTAACAAACGATTAGTTTAAAGATCCGTCTTAAACATCCGAAATACATGAGATTCTTCAAATGAAAGAGAATATTATGTTTATATTAAGTTTCTTTTATGATATAGTTGGTGTTATAAGCACTGATTTTGTACCTTAGTTAGATGACCTGGAATCATTTGATTGGCTGTAGATATTGTATGTATCAACTGACAATATAAATGATCCCATATGTTACCAACACAATTAATCATACACATTAAAACTCTGTCATATTAAAGTTACATATGCACCTCGCTACTCATTATTGGAATATAAGTTACAAATGTACTACACTATAACGAAATATTTATAATAGCATTGCAATTTGATGATCTGCAATAAAATGATTTTTTATTTGTTGATAAGGTAGATACCAGATTTCAAGCCACCTAAATATTGAAGAATTCACGACGACCCGCCCCCTGATAGGCCATTTTCTCTCGTTAGTTTGCAGACGAAGTAAGGGATGATAGCGGTATAGTTTGAATATAGCGTCAATACCAGTTTCAATTGACTGTAATTTTCGTGCAAACCCAATCTGATTAAAATCAGCTGTTTGTTCGGCTCCGCTGTACGATCATCTGAGGTCGTCCCGATGAACCAGAAGATTATGAATGTCTTCATATTATAAACCAATCAGAGTTCTTCTGTAAAAAGCGTTTTCGGCAATTAAGGCACCACAGAAAATTCTATTAATTAGAACATGGTTTTATTGCATTAGAACATCTCAATGGGATTAGAACACCCCGTTAAAACTGGCTTCCGGTTCCCGTGTTTGTCGTCAGAAACGTCCTAATCCTACAAAACCATGTTATAATTATTAAAACTGTCTGTGAAATGAGAACAAATGGCGAGGATATTAGAACGTTTTAGACTACTAGTGTCAGAACAACAAATTTGAAACTACTTTTGTTAGATAATATCTTTGAACGACAAATATTAAAACGATTTTCACATTAAAGGCAATACGCGGGTCGAGAACCGTTCGAAGAAAGTTTTTGTATATTTTCCTGCATGTTCTTACATAGTTAACAAACATATTTTTTAAAAAAAATTAAATTTTCATCGTCTTGTTAGTGGAAAAAATAACAATTAAGACAGTTTCATTACTTTTTACATTTAATGATATAAAAAACACAATTTATTTCAACAAAAAGTTGTCAAATTGATTCTTAAATGTGAAGTAGTTGATACACATTCAATTATTAATCTTTTTGTTACAATAGAAAGTAACATAAACGAGAAAAATAAATAATACTGGCCAAAACATATAAAAAATATACTATAAAATTACTTTTCTCAAAAAATCCAGGAATAATTTCTTTTAAAACAGTCCAAGAGTAAGATCATAACGACCTTGTTAAAAGCAATAAATTATAGAAACATCGACCGCCAGGTTTTAAAACAATACTCATAATTGCAGAAAATTGCCAAACAAACCAACATTTTTCTTGTACCAGTTACCTCCCTTGTTGTCCTCAATACAACAGAACCAAATTTGTTTACTATGATTGCACACATCAACATAAAAGAAAATTGCAATAAATACACATGCATGCACCTGTTGCTACATTAGTGTTGCGCTGTGATACTTTTCTCACGATGTGTGGCCCTTTTTACCTCAGAGACAGAGGCAAAGTTTCCAGCATGGTGATCGCATGTTTGGTTATTGACAGCACAGTTTCTGACCTTTTGACTAGACTGGTTCTCTCGCTTTGTTACTTCTCCCCACCAGGGTCTGTAGCTGAGAGTAGAGAGGCATATCAAAGGAGAGAACACCAGTCTATCAGTAAAGGAAGACCACAATCACTCGCTTTAAAAAGAGGTAAAATTGTCATGAGTCATTATTCATGTAAGCAATGACTGTTGACGGAAATCTGAGAATTGCCTTAAGTTATAATATACCTAGCCCATTATATTACACCACTTCCCTGGTTCTTCCAGAAAGCATTTTTTTTTTTTTAAAGATTTTCTACATTAGTTTGACTTAAGAAAAGTGTCTTCGCGGAAGAACATTTATGACAGAATACGTGCATGTAAAATAAAAGAAATACTTTATTAACTAAAACATATGTATTATTAACAAAATAAAACACATATAAAAAAAAGAGTGTAAAGAATATATACATAAACTTAATTAATACTGAAGTTACAAATGTATCAAGCAATCGATAACCAACTCTTGAGACTTATAGTTTTAGTATTTATAAATATCATTTTCAATTCCCTGTATTATAGAACGGGTACGTGTTCTTCCGGTGTATACGATAATGTATTGCTTCTATCGTCTTTAAATACGGAAATGTTAATAAGTATTTTAAATTGTCAAGTAACGGTTACAATGGTTAATGGGGACAAAAACATTTTGATAAAACATTAATTTGCGTGGTACGTGTTATATCTCTGTAATCTCATAAAGCTGACATATATTTATACAGTTATGTAGCTGTAAATTTTTTTTTGTTAAATTAAGAATATACATGTTTGTATGTAAAAACATGAGATAACACAACAATTTTGTTAATATATTTAGATACAATGTACTTGAGTGTATATTAAATGCATTTTCCTTTTAAATGAATTTTCTTACAAGTTTAACTCTGAATGCGCTATGAATGTCTTTGTATTTTTATACTAAATAAATTGCGTTTTTTTCTCCGTTTTAAAAATTACTCTTTGGCTTCCCGTGTCGGTAAGACAGATTCCCCTATATTGTAGACTCCATTCAAATGTTTATAAGTAAAACTTGGCGGTTAAAATACGTCTGCTATTCTAGCAAGTATATCCAACACGGATTCGTCCACATCGAGGGCCGGGACCACCCCGGACACGGCTGCTCTGCTTGTCATGATCTGTAGCGTCCGCTGTTCAAGTCTCATCGCGGTTTCTATGATCACCGTAACATTTTGATGCGTAACACCTTCTACGGCAAAGTTTAGATATATCTGTTCGGCTAATTTTCTCCGGTAGAAGTCGCCTCGGTCGCCTGACATACCCAAGTCGTCGTGGTTACCTCGTAGGTATACCATAAGGTCTGCCATGTTTTCGAGCCTTCTTTGCTTTATCAGAAGAGTGTTGTTCATCAGCAGCATGAATTTTTGACATGCAACCTTTAAGATAAAAACAATGTATAAATATATGTAACCAATCTCAGAAACCTTTCAATGTTTCAGAATTATTCAACCAAATTTAAAAATGACAAAATTTCACGGCGTGACCATCATACACGTGTTCGTTCGTGGTACTTAGATGTACATGTGAATTACATTGTTACAGTGTATCATTAACGTGTGATCAACATGTGTCCTAAAAGAATTTCAGTCAACGTGCACATAGCTGTGAATATTCGGAAGAGGGTAATTTTAAAGAAAAACTAAAAAGCTTACAGATAATCTCGTTGGATGGAGAAACTATATTTTTCTTTTTAATCTAAACTTACTGAAACCCCATCATAATGAGATAAAAGAGAAACTTGAATGCTTCCTCTATTAACAATTATGCATTGACCATTCGCATTATAAACGTATATGTACCCGTGCAATTCTGTTCATGGTTCGTATTGGTGCCATTTTGTCCAGCATCGGTTCCTTGTTCCTTATCAAGGTCACTGCTGGGCGGTCAAGCTTATATGTCACGTGGTACGACATACTGATGGAGAGAAAACAAAAGTCAGTTTCAATAACAAAACTAAGTAGATCGAGTGTGGAAAGGATCCGTGAACTGTAGAAACACAAACCGGCACAAAGGAGCCATGAGATAAGGGGTCACTTTCATTGTTTTAACGACTATCTGGACTCAACATCGTCGTTATATTGTCCTCCTAATATAGGGCCGTAGCCGGCGTGTGTGTGTGTGGGGGGGGGATGGGGGGCAGGGAGCAGGGAATACCCCCTCCCGAACTTTTACAATTTGTTCTTGTTTTCTATGACAATACTACCGGAAAAATATATAAATGTATCTGTGCGGCAAAAAAATTGTTCCCCATACCGGTTTTCCCCAGGCCACAGCCCTGTAATGCATAAACTCAGTACATTGTCAGTTGACCAAGCTTGATTAACCCAGCGCCTTAAACTACACTGGCAGTCATTGACCAAGCTTGATTAACCCAGCCCCTTAAACTACACTGGCAGTCATTGACCAAGCTTCATTAACCCAGCCCCATAAACTACACTGCCAGTCCTTGACCAAGCTTGAATAACCCAGCCCCATACAACACACTGTCAGTCCTTGACCAAGCTTGATTAACCCAGCCCCATAAATTACGCTGTCAGTCCTTTACCTAGCTTGATTAACCCAGCCCCATAAACTACATTTTCAGTCCTTGATCAAGCTTCATTAACCCAGCCTCATAAACTACACTGTCAGTCCTTGACCAAGCTTGATTAACCCAGCCCCATAAACTACACTGGCAGTCCTTGACCAAGCTTGATTAACCCAGCCCCATAAACTACACTGGCAGTCCTTAACCAAGCTTGATTAACCCAGCCCCATAAACTACATTTTCAGTCCTTGACAAAGCTTGATTAACTCAGCCCCATAAACTGCACTATCAGTCCTTGACCAAGCTTGATTAACCCAGCCCCATAACTGCACTGTCAGTCCTTGACCAAGCTTGATTAACCCAGCCCTGTTATGCATTTACTACACTGTCAGTCCTTGGCCAAGCTTGATTAACCCAGCCCCATAAACTGCACTGTCAGTCCTTGACCAAGCTTGATTAACCCAGCCCCATAAACTTCACTTTCAATCCTTTATCAAGCTTGATTAACCCAGCCCAAGGGATGCAACATGTGGATGCATTTTGTTAAAGATGTTGTCAAAATATTCACATGTTGTCACCATTATGGAGCTCTTGTCAGCCAAGTCTAAACAAAAGAACAAATCAGAACCACTTCCCAAATGGCTTCTTTTTCCAAGTTCGATTTAAACTGATCCAGTTATTATGGAGAAGAGGTCAAAATGAGAAATTTGACAGATTCGAACTGTCAAGAGGGTGAGAAAATATTATAAATACACACAAAGCAGGACATTTGCAATTAAACAGAAATAATGTATCTTATGAAAACATACATTTAACTGTCTATATATTGTTTTTGAAAGCTCATATAAATAGTTTGAGCAGAACATGTTCTTTTTTCTTCTTTTTTGTACATATCAGTGCTATAGTTGCCATCACTACTTATTTCTTTTAAAATATAACATTATCTGTATTTACTTTTAAATAAATATAACATATAAGAAACTATGTATATTTAACAGGTTTATACAAAATAATGTTGTATGGGAACAAAGAAACGCTTTTAATATAATCATTCACAAACTTTGGTCTATTAGCTTAAACACAGATTAGATACATTAAACTACCCAGACATACAATGTATAATAGTCCATAAAGTCATATATTTTATGTATAGCACAGTAATAAATATTTCCTATACAAGATATAATATATTCAGCACAATTGAATCCTAGCAGATTTATGTTTTCTAATTGCGAGTTAAAGGTTGAATAAAACGCTGTGAAATCGAGATTTTAAATGAATTAACATACAAGATGTTTTTATACAGGATCTCTATCATGAAAGTCAATTAAGTATGAAGTGTTCAGAAGTATTGAATTGGTTTTTAATGCTATTCAAAAGAACGCTCCTTGTAAAAGAAAATAAATATCAATGAATTAGTTGGAATTTGTTTAAATAAAAAAAAACGTCGTCTGTGCGAAAAATATACTACAAAAAGTTGTGTGACGTATCTATTATTTATTTAAAGGTAACTGGTAGCGTGCTTCCTTTTCGACGAGTTAAAAAGACAAGTAGAAGAGTTATGCTTTACCTGGGCTATGTATACATCATGCGTCTTATTTAAAGATCTCGTATGACTGATGACACTCAACGATTATTGTGTCTCTAACATTATTAAATGCACACGTAGAACGCTATATGCCCCTTCGTAACAAACCTATTTGCGTTTGTTATATAATCGATAAAATGTCATTGCAAAAGTAAAATCACAAAGTTAAGTCAGTGTAAACCGTTGGATTACCGTATTGTAAAATGATAAAAAAAATCAATGCTTGGTTTATGGCACATAATATATTAATGTGACTAATAGGTTTAAAGGTGGTGTAAGTAACACATTACGTTAACTGGATTCAGTGAACTTTTAAAATCAAATCGTAAATCCCTTGTTCATATTTACAATCAATCTCTTACTTTACCAAACACTTGACATCATGGACAGGCCTATCGGTGGATATAGTAACTTACAACCTAAGAGACACTTAAATTATAAATACATGTATTCACAAAAATACAATAAATTAAAATACACATGCTTATATTATATAAGAATATGAGCAATCAAATTGATTGACTTCATATGCATGGGTATGTTTTTTACTTGAAGAGTCAAACTGCAGCTTTCATTCGTTGCCAACTTTGATCAATACAAACAGGCCACCTATGTACAATTCCTTAATAGTATTGTCTTACAACAAAGCCATAAATATGAACAATTAGTGTAATCTACAACAGGTGTCCATCATACATTGTATTAGATCCATTATTAATGTTGAATCAGCCATACATATCAGATCATTTAAAACATATGTGTAATTGCCGTTACCCTTTAATTAATGAGATAAATCGTGATCACAGATTGTCTGATCTACAACAGATTATAAACTTCACTGATTAATGCCACGAAAAACAATTAAATGTCATCCTGCACACACATAGATAGAAAAGTGTAAATATTTCTTGTTTTAAGACACAGGTGCATAAGAAACCTACCTTATGTTTACTGATCTGTCAAATATTGATGGCAAGGTAGGTTATCAGTGTCAAGCGATTGATCACCTGGCGTTGCCTACTACGACAGCCATGTGTAAACAAACAACGCAAGGGACGTAACTCCACGGTAACCACTGGACCAGAAAGATCGATATACTACAAAAAGTAAATACATGAGATGAACCTGTGCGTTTGTAGTAGGTGACCAAGTGATACTCACTGTTCATTATCTTCCTCATTTTAGTTAAATGTATTCGAATATAAATTAAACTCTTTATTTGTCACTTTTTAAAATTACAATTGTGAAACATGTATACATATAGAGATATAGAATTTTTTTTAAAAGAAAAACCTTTTTCCTGACAATATTTTAGCTTCAGTGCTTCAGTCATTCACATTAGTGATAAATCAACAGCAATCAACAAACTACAATCATTGTGTCATATGATTAAAGTAAATTAATATCCGATCCATACTTTACCAAAATTAAACTGCACTATTTCATTTTGGCATTCATGATTGTTTCTTAGTTCGGATATTTCTATTCACTTTCTTTCTATGGCAGTGGAAACCAAGACGGAAAAAATCGATAACGAAAAGAATATGTTTAAGCAACACGGTTTCTTTTGAAATACCTTTCGGCGTGTTACTTTGCCTTTGTTAATATTTAATGATTCTTTCTTTTTCTCATTGTGCCAGATTTTATGTTTAAGAATGCAGGAAGCATTGATATATATAAAAACAGATAATGAAACGATATCAAAAAGTCAAGGCAAAATAAAAAACAATTTGATGACATCGTATAGGTTTTGCCTAGATAAAAACGTGAAAAAGAAATGACTTAAATCTGATACCCCTCTAAGCTTAATTCAGACTTTAAGACAAACGTAATTTACATTAAACCCACACAACAGTAAATGTTTTGTGACGGGTGTCAAGAATCTTCGAATTCGACATATTGGTGTGTAATATACAAAAGAAAATTTGTCTCCCTAATAAAAATTAAAAAATTCAAATGACATCAGTAGACACCTATGAAACATGTACTTTACCCTAATGTTTCTTTATATTAAACCACTATGAAACATTTAATTTACCCTTATATGTTTCTTTATATTAAACCAATATGAAACAAGTACGTTACCCTAATGTTTCTTTATATTAAACCACTATGAAACATGTACTTTACCCTAATGTTTCTTTATATTAAACCACTATGAAACATGTACGTTACCCTAATGTTTCTTTATATTAAACCACTACGAAACATGTACTTTACCCTAATGTTTCTTTATGTTAAACCACTATGAAACATTTACTTTACCCTAATGTTTCTTAATATTAAACCACTACGAAACATGTACTTTACCCTAACGTTTCTTTATATTAAACCCGTGACTATGAAACACGTACTTTACCCTAGTGTTTCTTTGTACAATTAAATTTGTTTTTCTGAATGTCATTTCTTACATTTCCACATCAAATGTATTAGATGTAGAGACATCAAAAATGAAATCGAACTTGTTGGAACGAACAAATTAAGACATTAGAAATTTTGGTAATTAGGTGAAATTGAATTCTACTTAACCAAAGAAGTCAACTAGAGAATTCACATATTAAATAACAGGAAAACATAAAACAGATTGTCTGTGTATATATATATGATTCAATGATGTAAACGTTCATGTAGTCACTCTAAACAACGTGTACCGAGCGGGGTGACGAGTAGTGCCCGGGGGTGACCATCCGTCAAAGTACAAATCTCACGTCACTTCGTCTTCCTCGTGTTCAACTATCGTTGTGCATCATTGGGCCGAAATCAGTCACGCTTGAAACCTCTTCCCTTCTTAATATCAGTTAAATTCTTACTTAAGTTTAACCAACAAACAAGAGTATCATGGACCCTTTATTCTAACTGATATTTAGCTTACGTCATTTACTGACTGATTTGTGATTCTGCGGGAGCAAGAAAAACTATAGAATACACAATATTGGGATTTAGCATTATTTGTTCTTGAGCTGAAGGTAAGTAAACTCCTTATTTATTTTATACGTGTATTTAAATATGTTTATGTTTATGTATTTATTTATGAACTTGATACTTGAATATGTATACAGAAAATGACCACATTGATTTACCATTTTTTTTTTTAAACCATTCCTATATTCGTAACGTCGGTATAATATTCGCGTTGACTGACCGTTCGATTTGTGATCCTGATCTCATACAGTATTGGAGAATATTCCATGATAACTTAAAAGTGGATACATAAAGTAGGCATATGTTTTGAAAATACACCACTGTCCATCTTGCCTTTTACAGAGATACGTTTGAATATAAGCAATTCAATTCCTGTTAGAATGAGTTGCTACACTGAGCTATGGTCTGTGTCCATTTAAGACAATGAATGATTCGTAATTGTTAACTTGGCAAATTTTACATTCGTAAACGGAATATATTGTTATAAACCCAAGAACTCCAATAAAAAGATTTAGATTCAACGTTTTAAGTATTTCAAAGTAAAAAACGTAAAATCTATTGTCATGTGCTTGATAATGTTTTGGTAAAATCGCTCATTTCACTGCAGAACCTTAAAATTTAAATCCGACTAAGTTCACCATTTTTCAATTCGTATACTATGTATTACTTGAAGCTGCAGTATGCACAGGCGTATCGGTAGTATGTTATATAAAGTAATTACATAAGCAGCACAGACTTTAATCATAAGCAGTACATTTAATACACAATAGGAAACTGAATCATACCACCAATAAATATAATATCTATAAGAGGAAATAAGCAATACTCTGTGTGAGTCACACTTGCTACACATTCCAGGTCTAGCTCCGAAGCAACCATAATCAAATGGACGCTTAACATGAATTTGGAGCAGACAAAACCTTAGCAAATCAAAGTTACGAAGCCAAAAACTTAAATAACACTTACTTCATATTAAATCAAAAGCTATTAATACCTGGTAGATTTCACCAGAGAGCAATGATTTGTGACGATTGGATTTAACTCTCGTCTTAATTAAGGAGCGATGTACATGTAAGTAATCAATATAGTGATCAATTGTACACGGGCTGTGGACATGAAACACATGCACGTGGGAGTATAGAACAAAGGTTGTGTCAATATGTCTCCATCATAATGTTTTACATTTAGTGCAACCCTCTTCCACTTGCACTTGCACTCTTATTGATGACGGTGATCAAGCTTCGTCTATATATTTACCGATATCAGGTTTATTAGTTAAAGTGAAATACCAATTATCTCTTACTTACATTGTTAATAAGAATATCAATAAAAAGATTTGACTTTTACGTTTCGTCCTCATGTAAGATGATTATTTATACATTCATTGCTATTACATCACTGTAAGATCAACTATCACCACCTTTAAATTCATCTAGAATTAGTCACCTTGGGGTTACTGGGTACCGAAAACAGGAAGTGAACTTGCTTGCCTGAAATAAGCTTCCGGGTAAAATATACAAAAATGCCATATTTCATCAAAATATTGTGATAAATGCAAAATTAACCAATAACTCACAGTTTAGATATTATAAAAAAAAAAACGAAAGCGTCTATAGCTTTGACAATTTTTGAAAATTCTCTTACGTTCTCTCTTTAATTAATAGCTTTATAGAAATGAATATACAAGAGGTAAAACAAAAACTCGTTATCTTATAATTCGTAATTAATTCTACCATCGTCGACAAATGATCTTTTAATTTGAATAACAAGGTTATTGCTGGAATATTGTAACAAGGGAAATGCCATTATGATCCAGCAAAAACACTTTTGATACGACTAGCCGCGGTCTGTTATCAGACTGTAAACAATGTTAAACAATTGTTTTACATGACATTCATGGTCAGTAATGACAGTAGTCGTGTTGTATTATATTTGCCCCAGGATCCACTGTCCAGACCAACTATGTGTAATGGTAAAACAAGGTAGTATAAGTACCATCTTATATAACGCCTTCGTTTCTACATAGATAATCGTTTTGCCATGATGGGGTCACAGACATATACAGGTGCCAATACCTCGTGCATGTGTATC
Organism: Pododesmus macrochisma; assembly: GCA_032359645.1. NCBI lineage: Eukaryota > Metazoa > Mollusca > Bivalvia > Pectinida > Anomiidae > Pododesmus > Pododesmus macrochisma. Next base: position 12,565 of record JAUMGZ010218774.1, read on the forward strand.
GAACGTTCAAATAAAACTCTCATCATTTAGTAATAATTATGTCGGTCAGAATATCAAGGTTAATGCTAAAATCGTGTACTTTAATACTTGACCTTTACTTCAAAAGTCAACTTGACACCATTTAGTTCTGCAAGAGTCCCATTAGCGTTTAACGGCCATTTGGTTGGAACTGCAGTATAATTTCATATGACATTTGAACAATGTAATGCTTGATTAACATTCCCCTTTCAATCCACTATTGGCGTCCCCTACAGAGAGGTAGGGGTAAACGCAATCATTTGAACAAATATTATCCCCTTCTCTGAAGAAATGATCCTTCCAAGTTTGGTTGAAATGTCGTATAGTTATGGAGAAGTGGAATACGTGCAAAGATAATATGTATGCTATAGTTTTGAACTTAATTGACACCAGCAGGACTAACCTCTTTTTAACCTCATGGTCATACTCTAAACAAGTCTGGTTATCCATTCACTCATGTGACTATGTTACTATAGTTGCATGTCCGAAACCTAAGCACTAGTTTATCGGGAACGTTCTCAAATTCCCCCTATTTTGCCCCCTCATAGTGCTGCCTCCTGGTGATTCGTCCCTATTATACAAATAAATCTTAATTTCTATTCCCGAAGTATATTTCCTACCTTTTGATGGAATTGGTCCAATGGCTTTAGAGAAGTTGAAGTAAATGTTGACTGTTTGTTTTATTGATGTGTAATGTTCCTTTAACTCATGCATATGTCATATCTTGACGGTGTCTGCTTGTAACAGTGCGCACTTATGGCGTTTTTATAGTGATGTCTTACTGAAATATCACGCCGCAGACACATTGACATGATACTTTAATCGATCACAATATCCTGACACAGAGCTAAACAGTTCTTTTCCTACCCAGAAATACTGAGCGCTTAATTAACAGGGAATGAGAAGATTGCCTAATTTAATGTCTTAAGCTTTCGTTGCGGTCGGTATTCGAACCCCCGTCTGGGATTCTAACACCAGCCTACCAGAACGAGGCAAACGCTCTACCTCTGAACCACCGCACCGGTAGTTAGTGTAGAAAATTAACATGCGAAAACTAAAATATTTAGTTTTGACCCCAAAAACAGTTAGCCTATGCTTTACCCCAGGTTCAGACCTTTAAAAAATTATGTTTTCGATGCCCCAAGGTTACGCTTTATGCCTTCTACTTTATTAGAAGTTATTTTTGAAATGTTGTAACCCCGATTTTGGCCCCAAAGTGACTGAGCACTATCATTTGAAAAATATCTGAATTCCCTTTTCCTAGGAATGCTTAATTAAAACCAAGTTTGGCTGATACGGGTCTAGTTATATTGAAGAAGTTATATATGTAAAAAGTTTACATATTGTCTATAATGTTCAACCTTGTCCTCAAAACAAGTTACCTTTTCATCCTCCCGAAGAAAAAAACTTCGGGGATATAGCTGTCACGTAGGATGTCCGTCCGTCCGTCTGTCCATTGCTTGTCTGGATGATAACTTTGAATCGAATGGTCACACAAAGTTCAAACTGGGTGTGTGGGTTGCTCTACAGGATTCACAGAACCCTATTGATTTTGGATGGGGCCTGCCAATGGTCAAGGTTACCATGACTGAAAAGAGAATTTTGCTTATATGTGGCTAGTCTGGATTGTAACTTGAAAACGAATGATCACATGAAGTTCAAACTTGATATGTAGTTTGCCCGAGGAGATGTACAGAATCCTATTAATTTTGGGTCTAGTTTGCCAAAGTTCAAGGTCACCATTGCTAAAAATAGAATTTTGCTTGTGTGTTGCTTGTCCAGAGGATAAGCTGAGAACAAATGATAGAAGAACATTTAAACTTTGTCTTCGGGTTGCCCTAGGGTATATGCAGTACCCTTCTCATTTAGGGTGTGGCCCATCACTGTCCAAGGTCACCCTTGCCCAAAATAGAACCACCAATAAGTGCTATTTCACAATACTAACTAAGGAATACAATGTGTCATACCTTGGAGGGGGGGGGGGTATGCTTCGCCTGGTGGATATCTCGTTTGTTCCTTTGGTCACGCCTTCAAAATGTTGCTTCGTATTTAAGCATTAAGTTCTAAACAATCTACGTTTGGAGTTTAATAGATAAAGAGTTTTGGCATTTCATGAAACTTCCCTCCATTGTGGCCTCTAATGACATCCCGAAGATCAAGTCCCATCATTTAAATAGTTCTGACGCCCCTTCCTTTAGGGATGCTTCCTGCCAGATTTGGTTTAAATCGGTCCAGTTTTTGTTTTGAGAAGTAAGTTGTAAATGTGAAAAGTGTACGACTGACGACGAACGGACGTGCGACGACGAACGGAATTTAAATGGAGAAAAAACTCCGGACCTTTAGTCTAGATGGACCTTTAAACGCAACTTTCGTTTGTGCACATCTACAAATGGACAGAAATATCGTAATCTTCATATTGCAAAAAGCATAAAAAAGAATCAATTGAAGTTTCCATTACATATATTTTAGACCTCTACAAAGAGACAAGTAAACCTCAGAAATCAGATTTTGTTAACCTTACATCAAGATTATTTCGAAAAGAAGCGCCATAGAAATATTTCAATTGCAGCGATACGTCATGTAGGATAGTGCTACGGACTACGATTTCGTGTGTGGTTAAATAAACATATTCATTTTTTAAAAACGGTTATAAAGAATTTATGTTTGCCACTCGAACACTGTCGGCCCTTTGCAAAAAAGCAGAAAGTATGTTTTACCATATAACTTATTTTGTACTACACTTTATGTGTCGGTCCTAGTCGACTTAGTGTTGTACTTCTGTGCAGTGATATGTGATATTAACCAATATCCAGAGATACAAAGTGAGAAATACTTACTTGGTGCCGATTCATCGTCTGCGTGTCATGGTTTGGTACTCGTACGATGTTAAGATGACTCCCTCCCTTGATAATTATTCAAATCTAAATACATGTGTTATAGTTTGCTAATGCACATAATATAAAGAAATTGGAGTAAATACATACAGAAATTGAAAAACAAAAACATTTCATTTATTGATGTATCGTCATAGAAATGATATTTAACTTATCATATCATATACCAGTAAACATTGAAAGAAAATCGATCCATAGTTGTAATAAAAGGAATATCCGTGCAGATTTTTTCTTTTTTGTATTATTTTCAATGTGTATTGTTTTAGGAAATGATACGGAAATGTATGCAGCTGTTAATTTTACTCTGTGGACTGCTCGATTTAAGACATGTTGTGGAAGGGTATAGCACAGGGGCGGGGCCACAGGCGTGTCCGTCATTGCAGCCGTGGCATCAGGGTACAAGACCAAGCACGAATCCTGTCCCATTTGTCATGTCAGTCTCCAAGGCTAACTATGGACCACGGGAACAGATAACAAGTAAGAAGAACTTCATATTAAACAATGTATCTATTATTACGTGATGTCCTTAATTAAACAAAAGTAAAAAACAGTATGAATAGAATTAACAGAACGAGTGTGTTTGTTTGATTGTTTAATTTGGACTTAACGTCACGTCCAGAATCTTTCACCGATATTGTGACAAAAGACCAAAGGAGAAAAACTAATGATAGGACAGGAAGAGAAGTGGCGACAGGAATGGGAAATGAAAGTAAAAGGGATAGTTCAGAACGAAGAGACATTGACAAACAAACAATAACTGCGTCATACAATTAAGCACTGGAATGTAATTAATTAAATCGACATCACAACAATCATCAAGACTAGTAATCCATTCAGATCGACTAAGGACGGTCACCAAGCACAAAACACGGCAGTGGGGTTAAACCGGTTAACCAAAACCTTCCCACTTCCCGCATGAGACTAGAAGTCTTAAGTACAGACACGAAAGAACACGGATCTATTTAAATTAAATGTGTCTTTGTCATATCAAAGATGTATCTTTTTTGCTGTCACAGTGTAAATTGGCAAAACCAAAATTATGTTGATTTCTATTGGAAATCAGAGGAAAATATATTAAAAATGTTCACATACTGAAAATTGTTTATTGTATTTGTACATTACGTAAAATTGTAGACTTGTAGCAAACACTTTGGTATTTTAAGTTGTTCTTCAAATATAATAATAGTATTATTTTGAACAATAGCACGATTAGTTTCAATTAATGGATGAGCATTTCAGAAAATTCATTTAATAACAACATGCACAGTTTATAGAAAATACACAGAAACAACACGACAATCAGATGAAAATACATAGAAACAACACGACAATCAGTTTGTAACGCGATTTACCAATAAAAAGTCATTAAACAAGAATATAGGCGATGTGTAACGAAACCAACAACCAATTTAATCTTTAAGACTGAACCAATAAGATTTATTTTATTTTCTTAATTGCACACTTCACACGTATGTGAAGGTTCGAATGTGTGTATTTTCCCCCCATGGCTGTAACGACGAGCTGTGCAGAGTGTAAATGCGCATTACATTACATCACATATCGATATCATCAATCATGTTGTAGGTATACATTCATATAAACACGTCAATTTGGTCTCTAATTTGCACCCTAACATTGTTGGACAGAACCATGCGGATTCTGCTTTTAATTGACCTCATGAGACATAATAGTTACGAAACAGAGAATATGAAACGAACCATTTTACTTATAAACGCAGGCTTGTGTGCGTGCGTGCGTGCGTGCGTGCGTGCGTGCGTGCGTGCGTACTCTTAGTGGACAAGGTTGTTCCTTCCTGAAAGTGACGAGGAACGGTATGGTCTTTGTATGATTAAGACACCATAATAGTTTATTTTAATAAAGATGAATTTTGATAACGGTTCCTAAACTGCACGCCACTATTAGTTTTATTTGTTTTACATCTTCTTCAACACATCTGAGGTCAAGCAGGAAGTGTAACGCGTATATAATCTAACATGTAACAACAGACAATACTAGGAGTTAATGAGAAGCTAAGCCACCAGAGACAAACACTGTTGCTTTAACTTAAAATAAAGTGGTGATGTAAGCCACGTTTGTTCTTAAGAGTTTACTCTACTCTATTATCACATTCTTGACAATTCAATAATAGTGATCACGATGTGTATATTTCTTATAATTGCTTTTCAGTTACTGCCCAAGCGTGTGCAGGGTTTAGCTTCAAAGGTTTCCTCTTACAAGCCAGACTTGTACAGTATGCCAATCGAGATGTCAAAATAGGCGTGTTCGGGAGGTACACTAACGCCCCTTACCAATACGCATGTCCGGACATTAGACAGGTAAAGTTCTTCATGTTTCCATATCCAAATTGCCAAAAAGGATAACTTGTATGCCTTATCGTCAAATTAGGCTACCAGCACAGATAATGTTATTAAGAAATAGCGCATATTCAAATATTGTCAGGAAAGCGTTAGACTGACGTACATGGAAATTGAAGTAGTCAGGAAATCAAGAAAACTAAATGTAGATAAGATGATATTAGAACCGCCTGCCAGTTTGATGATAGAGAGAATGTCTGTAGAATTGTATTTTACACAATGTACTTATGTTTCTTTTTTTCATGATAGGGTATTCAAGGGCAAGCATTAACACACGTGGACTCTAAAGATAAAACAAAGATGTCATTTGTCTGGCAGGCGCCAGACGTTCCACAGGGTCACGTTGTATTCAGGTAAGAATAAACATGTCGAAGTTTACATTCTCTATTATGTTATCTTATTATAATATAAAACTAACAATCTATGGCGTGTGAAATGTTGCAAAATTCATACAATAAAATATTTGTTCTTAAAAACAAGTATTTGTTCATAAAACATAAATATTTGTTCATTAAAATAGATATTTGTTCATAAAAATAAATATTTGTTCATAAAACATAAATATTTGTTCATAAAACATAAATGTTTGTTCATAAAATGCAATATATATTCATAAAAGTGTGATATTTATTCAAAACTAAAATATATGTTCATAAAATTTCAAATATATGTTCAATAAAAAAATATTTGTTCAATGTTTAAAATATTTGTTCAATGTTAAGAATATTTATTCAATGTTTAAAATATTTGTTCAATGTGTAAAAAATATATGTTCAATAATGTTGCATTGTGGGACAGCGTGAATTGACAGCATCATGGACTTTTGTTATGGTGTATTTGATTGGGTAATCGAAAACGAAAGTAAATCTTTATCTAAAAATAGGTTTTAGTTTAAATCGAGTTATAAACCATTTTGTCGAACAAATGGAAAATTTACTGAACTGGTTCGAAACTTAAACTAGTTTGTGGAAAACAAATTCGCCCTTAGAAACCACTTATAAATATTTAATTACGTGAAGTACTTACAGCGAATGCATTCATCGTCGTCTGTTTCGGAGTAGCCAGCTTTACACACACATATATTGTTCGGACATTCAGCATTATCTGGACATTTAGCAGTAGATGTAGGCGTACACGTTATATCTAAAACGTCAATAAAAGAGAGTCAGTAGATAATTGGGGCGGGTATTTCAACAAAATATGATATACTTAAGCAGTAAACTGCTTTCAGTTGGCATTCATTGGAGACATGAATGTCAACTGGACAAAGGCAAATTTATACGTGCTTCATGTTAAATTTGCCTTTGTCCAGTTGGCATTCATATCTCCTATAGATGCCACTGAAAGCAGTACAATACTTATATTTACCATTTGATATCCCAATGTAACAAACTAAAACGTTAAAAAAATATATGAGAAACTAAACGATAAGCAATGATAAACTAAACGATAAGCAATGAGAAACTTAACAATAAACAATAAGTAATGACATTCATAGGCGACATGAATGCCAACTGAATTCGGTTTGGATATATAGTTGCATGGCCACGCGATGGTAAACATAATATGTTGAATTGGTTTCAGTGCGTTTATGAAAATCATCAACCAGAGGCTTCGTTCCGGTCTAAACTATCTCACCCTTTACCTGGGAAAGAAGAATTTGCCATATTGCTGAGACAGTGTTTTAAAGATATCTTATTAACGCTTTAAGATATCCTAATAAAAAATAGATTAAATTATCTTTAAATGCTCATAAGATATCTTTTAAAGTTGGTATGATATATGTAAAATAATTAAAAAGATATCTTGAAAAATATTAGCTCAGCATTAAACTAATACGTTTCCCTCGTTGCAGTACCTTGGCGAATGGTGCTTTTAAAAATGGCGGATAAATGCGGAAACTCAAGTATGGTATCAGTGCAGTACACGGTATGAAATATATCTTTAACTCAAGTTTTTATAAAGTAACTTTAATTCAAAACAAGATATCTTCAACAAATATGTTTAAGATATCTATAATTTATAAATAAGATATTTTAAGTTCCTAATACGATCTTTAAAAACAAATGTCAATAGAAATATCTTGTTAACCTTTAAAGGTATCTTAATTAGAAAGAAGTATAATCGTTAATAACGTTTATAAGATAGTTCTATTATTAAAGTGTTCATAAAAACATTTTGATAATTAAAAGTAATAAATAGCTTTATTGTTAAAAAAAAAAGAAAAAAAGATAGTTCTATAATCAAACTAAATTAAAGGTTTGTTTGATAAACAATAAGATATCTGAAAATAATACAACTTGAGATATCTTGATATGTAATAAAGGATTACAAAATGTATTCAAATATTTTAAGTGCAATGTTGATCCGTTTGATGAGATGGTAAATGGTTGTTTATAAGAACATCTTGCAAGGCTTCGTCCGGTTTGGTTTTTATAAACTTGTTATGACTGTGTACGTTAGTAATGAGAAACTGAAATTTCCTGCACAGACAATTACGTAGGATGCGTAAAACAAAACTTAACGTTGCTTGGATTTGGCGTTTATGGACAGAACAAATTGGCTTGGAACAAAGTCCAATGCAACCTGCTCTAGCGACCACCTCTATAAAGAGACCTTCTGTACAGAAAGACCACTAAAATCAGGTCCCTTGAAGTTTAATTATAATTATTTTACTGTATATATAGCTGCGGGAACCGTAGCTCATTTCGGCCTGGAAATTTTGACATTTGGCCAACCAATTTGTTTTGGTCTCTTGAGCGGTCTTTATAGACAGGTTTGACTGAATACATAACACATTGTAAATTATTAAACAACGTATCGTCGACCAAGCTAAGTAAGACCTTCTAAACCAATTCAAATTCTGAGAATTGGCTATGCTTATGCTTTTAACTAAAACAATCCTTGAGTTTTCAAATTTTGGTGGCAACCGAATCTTGAATGCACCTGATTTGCTGTTTTTTTTGAAGTATCCCAATATGTAAAGTTATTTAAATAGAAGAAGATTATTGCACTGCCTCGGAGGAAAAATATTGAGAAATTTGTAAATCAAAAGGTGAAACAGAAAATTTATCTGTATGACCTTGGCACCAGAGTTGGCGTTAGATATACAGATCTACCTTCTAGTCGTAATGTCACCAGAATTAGCTAATGCAATATTCACATTTGAAGCAATAATGAAAGTAAATTCCAATTCATTACCGATGGTTATTTAAAAAATCGATTTCTTGTATGACGATCAATCCACGTATTATCATTGATAGTAAAACATTTTATGAGTTGCCGTCAGTAAATGAATAACTGCCGTGCATGCAGCGTGGTAGCTCTGTTGGCAGACGACACTGTGGTCGAGTGACGTATTATGTTTATGTTTGCCTGTGGTATGATATTTCAGTGAGACGTCACTATAGAGTGTCGCCGGGTAAAAAAAAGTTCAGATTCACTGGAGTAAAAATTGGATATACAAAAAAAAATCCTAATAACTTTTATTCAAATTTGTAGATGGTTTACATACAAATACAAAGCATATCACAAATAACACTCGTCATAATGTCATGATTTATACACAGAAACGTTCACATTATTCAAACCAAACAAAGTTAATTCATATTTGTCTAAAATAGCAATTAAGGACCACATTGGCACTGTAGATTTGTTCGGTCGAAAGTGATTACGAGAATTTCGAACATGCGCACCTATATCCCGGGAATTATTTATCAGAGTATCAAACAGTATTGTTATACTTAACCATTGTTCTATGAATTATTAGTGACTTAAATGAAAGGCAAAAATCGCTTTTATGTATCCTTATAATTATTCGTATGTTTTATTTTTTTTTATATAAACCACCCGGTCACATTTTTATAATAACATTACCAGTTTAACTACTAAATACACGTAGACCACTCGATCCTACGTTTCATTAACAATTACAAGTTTTGCTTTGTGTAATAAATATAGGTTCCGCAACGAGATAGGATGGGATATCGGGTTTTATCTCACTAGAGTTAGTTAATTTTCAGATTTTACAAAGAACCGAGGCTTGCCGAGG
>JAUMGZ010218775.1:0-11583 GCA_032359645.1 Pododesmus macrochisma
ATAATTGGCAATCAACAGAAAATAGCCATGCTACCAAGGATACCACAATGATGTCACTGACCATGCAGTAATTTACAACCACATTAAACAAATGAAAGCGCAAAATCCAAAACTATCATTTAATCATAATAAAAGCAACACACCTTCAAATTAACATATTTTTCACAAAAAGATAATTATTGATCGAGCAAAAATGGTGTAAATGTATATCTATAGCACATCGATCTTCACTAGATGATGTGCACAAATGCCATTTACAATGCCCTTGGATCCATTTTTGCCCTAAACTTTGTCTCGGGGACCTCAAATGTCAAGATGAAATTGAGGAAATAGATATAGAATGGTGTATGTGTATATCTTTATTCAATATGCACTACACAAAGTGTATAAATGCTATTTATAAGGGAAAAACGTTTGGCCTTGGGTCAAGTTTTTTGCCCTCGACTTCGCCTCAGTGACATCACAAGTCAAGCAAATGGAGGAAATAAATATTGAATGGTGTACATGCATATCAAGAGTAGTTTTGCACTACACAGAGTGAATAAATGATATTTACAATGGAAACACATTTGCCCTCGAGTCCATTTTTGCCCTCGACTTCGTCTCAGGGATCACCCGTGTCAAACACGTAAAGGAAATAATTATTTAATTGTGTATGCACATATCCATAATAAAACTGCACTACATGAAATGCATAAATGCTATTTACAAGGGAAAACAGATATTTGCCCTCGGATCCATTTTTGCCCTCGACTTCGCCTCAGGGACCACCCATATTAATCATTTTGCCCGTTTTACATCCTAGACACTATGGACATGAATCTGTGAAAATTTCATCAATTTCTGACACAGGGCCGTTTTAGCCCAAAGTGAACCTACTCCTTTACAGACTTCTAAATCAAATGTGATATTACCATTGTATATAGTCACAAGTCAAACACAAATATTTTATTTCTAAAATCATTTTATTACACAGAAATCACTAATCATATGTTGAAAGACAATCATTTTGACACAAATCTCCTTACACATCAACTTCCTCACGTGAACGTGTTCCATTCATTGCAATCAAACTCTGCTTTATCACACATACCCCGACCAACATAATGAAAATATTGTAAGTTCATAATTTTTTCAATTAACAAACTAAATATATAAACAAATACATATCATTAAAATCATCTATGAATCATTCACAAAATTAATCACAATAATCTACTTACTATTCATCATCTTATGAATATTCACAAAATTAATCACAATAATCTACTTAATATTCATCATCTCATGAATATTCGTAACTTGTACAGAATGTTCAATACAATTATTTAATATCACATTAGTATTTATTCAAGTTATTATCATGAATACTCGAATATTCAGTTGATGACAATGTAAGTTGTAACTTCAACACTGTCAAACCTAATATTCATATGAACCAAGATTCACATTATAACAAAAGTCAAATCATCACATGAATATTCATCCTCTTACAGCAATGATAATTATTACTCATTAAATATTCATGAATTCACCCGTACTCTCTTACAGACTTTCACGTCATGTAAAATCACATTATTATTTTTGACTACACAATACACCGTATTCGACCAAAAAAGCACCCAGGGCACTTCACTTCAATTGAATAATTATTACTTTAAGCTACAAGCTTATCAGTATAAACAAAAATACGCACAAGATACATAGATAAATGAAGTACATAGTTAAACATCAATAATAACATAACAACTGAATTGCAAAACAACTCGGACAAGAAAATAAGTAAAAGTAGAGGGTCTGCTTATTAGGACTATATTGTAAGTCCACATAATGTGATTATGTACTGCAATGCTCTCCAATGATGGATCTTTATAGCTATAATACAGGACATTGGGTGCTTGAAAGGGGAGTGGGTGCTAATAGGGATATGGGTACTAATAGGGATATGGGTACTAATAGGGATATGGGTACTAATAGGGATATGGGTGCTTATTGGGTCGAATATGGTAATTTCAAATTAATCACATCAGTATAATGCAAAACAGGTTTGAAAGTCCTAAATGCATTCTAATATCTTAATACACAACTATTTGATGTTGACAAGTCATATAAGTCACATGATCACATTGTACAAGTAGTTCAAGTCACATGATCTTAGAGTCATCAAATTACATGGCCACATTATGAAGATTTTGGTGATGATGGGTACTAGCCATGAGATCAAGAGAGGCAGCATATTTAATGTGTATACATCAATGTTGTGAGTGATACCCAGTCCCTATACTAAGTACAATGTGCTATAATGAAATGCTTTACGTAGAGACAACAGAAAATATATTCTTATATCACACTTTACTTGCAAATAGATGCACTTTATAAACTAATTGATGAGGTTCTGCTTCATAAGTTCATTTCACATCTGAAATATAACAGTGACTATCAAATATTCCTGACGTACTGTACCAATTTCTACCAAATTATCTTAAATTACAAGAAAACGTTTTAAGAATTAACAAATTGGTATTGGCTGCACAAAATATATAGTTCAGAAACTCCGATAGGGTGTATGTTATAAGATTTTTACTTAGTTTTTACAAAAGTAGGGTTATGGTCCAGTAAGGCATCTATTGACAAAAACAATTGTTGTTGTGACACACATTAAGTTCAATGAAAACTGAATCTAATTACTATTTAATACTTTTCATTAAAGGGAAATAACTCTTACCTTTCAGGATCATTATCAACGCTTTGTCAGTTATCTTTTGTTCCCCTTAATTATTGCAAATTAACAACTAGAGTGAATCTTCTTTAAACATGTAATACAACAGAATGAGTGATGTATAGCTCTGATAAGTACGTATGAGATTTAGTTAATTCAATATTCATAATCACTACATAATAAGATGTATTGTAAGACCGGATTGACCACTTCCTTGGACCTACAATTATCATACAAGGCATGGACTGGTCTGCGGTTGCTAGTGAAAGATGGATATCTTAATTCAAATTACACAGGTAAGTTCTACTCAGGTACAGGTATATATCAATGTATAAACACCTGCATACATTTCACAATGTAGAAAGATTTTATAAGAGTCAAGTTCAAAGCAACTGGTCCTTCTGGTTTCACAATAGCACAGTGAAGCTCTCATCTTTTAACACAATACATAACAAGCCTCTGATTTTTATAACATTAAAGAACATTTCATAAAGACACTTCTTACTTAAGATAAACACAATAAATGTGAATCTTTTTTTGCTTTGTGTGACAATTCTGCAATAAATAATACACTATACTAACATGTTGAAATAAATCTATCATATACTGGTTGCCTTTTATCTAACTGATATGACACTAATGATAAAGACTTTGTGAATTCACATGGTCCATACAGTAGATGAACTGGCTTCAGAGCAATGATATGATGCTAGTGATGAAAACTTTATAGTGCACACAGTCTATACAGTAGATGAACTGGCTTTAGAGCAATGATATGAGGAGAGTGATAAAAACTTTATAGTGCACATGGTCCATACAGTAGATGAACTGGCTTTAGAGCAACGATATGAGGAGAGTGATAAATGAATGGTACCTAAAGTAAATTAGCTAGCTTTAAAGCAATACCTACTTCCAGTGCCATCATCCTATCATAAACATAAAATTATAAATCATTTCAAAAACAAAATCTGATAATCAACATAACTGAATTCAGTATTCACATAAATTTCAGTTCAAAGCTTTTATTTAAAGGAACTGCATAATAAAAACACATGCAGTATTCACTTAAATTTAGTTCAAAGCTTTCATTTAAAAGAACTGCATAATCAAAGTGTTACATGCCCTTTCCAAACTCCCAATTTGTTTGAGGTGATTTCACACATCACTTAGATACTTATTGTAGATGTATCTGTTGCCTGAATAAGTGTTATGTTATATTTTATATGAATTCATTCAAATTACATTTTTCTTATAATCAATAGTTATGACAACATATACACACAGATTGATTGGATTAAAATTCTAATAAACATTAAACCTAAGATACAGACTATCTTGAATATAAATAACAGGAGTCCATTCCTAACAATAAATCTCTAAAACTGATTCAATTAAACAATAAAAATCTTTGGTTAAAAAGAAGCTAAAAAGCTTAAATAAAACATACTTAAAATCATACACTTAAAACAATATACATGTAATTACAATGTATCTTACTTTGGATTTCTAGAAATTTTAAAATCTTTAAAACAGTTAAACAAAGTAACATAGATAGCACATTATTGTTGTGACACCAAACACGGTACGTTAGGTAGGACGAACACAGTTGTGACACCAAACACGGTACGTTAGGTAGGACAAAACATACAACCTCAATATACATAACATTTACATAAAACGTCACATGTTTAACTAAATAACAAACAAAAATGCAGTAAGTACTCAGAAAGTATGAATAGTACGAATATAATACACAGGATTTAATACAAGATATGAAAGAAACAAATTCAAATTAAGTTGTATCCTCAATCAACAAGAATAGTCATTGTGTAAAATTCAACTGGATATACATATGCATATGTATAGGGTTAACACATGAAATAGAGAAATTATCAAAGTTATGATATAATACTGCACAGAAGTAAAGATAAATCTTACAAAAGTGGAATATGTAATTCTGTCCTTGACAAGGGCTGAATATTTAAAAAACAAAAATCAAAAAAAAAAATACTAAGGATTGTACAATGGAGTACATATTGATAAATAAATGGTGTACACAGTATATGTTATACCTGATCAGGTGCTTGAGACAAAGTTAAGGATTTAAGATTGTATATAGGTATAAATGATAAAATATAAATGATAAAAGTCTGGATTTACTTATTCCTTACAAATGTCGGATTTAAAATGCAATTTAAAATCATAATATAAATGTGGAATTAAAATAAAATGACAAAATTAAAATAACATGGAAATATCTCATATACGTTTCAACATTAATGGAGAATAAAAGAACGAGAAATAAAAAATATCTTGTGCGGGGCATGCTCAAGTCTGTCTAAAAATCCATTAACAAAAACAGTTTTATGTAGACTAGGTACATCAGGATTTACTTCACAATGCTAACCTGTACACTGTAAAATATTTTAGCAATCGTCACTGATCTGTACACATTTTGTATTTTAACTCAACTTTTTGATGTACCCTGTGTGAAATATGCCTTGTGATGTAACTTGCGTGAAATGGTCAAGTCATTTTAAGTTTGACTTGCATGAATTCTGTAAGAATCAAAACAAGGGCACCGCAAACAGCACATAAATACACCCGTAAATAATTACTCAAGATATTGAGCAGAAACAATAACAGAAACGAGGGGCCATAACTCTATTAATCATGGTAGGATAATTGTGGATATCGAACTTGTGCAAGCTTTCATGGTTATTAATCTTGTCTTGAAGAGTGAAGTTAATCTGTTAGCAATTATTTGAGATATTGAGCAGCAACTTCTTCCCTGCCAAACTGCCAATGTAAAAACAGTACATCCGCTCTTTCGACAGGCGTATAAAAACCTAAGCAATACCTCAACTTTGTGGAAATAAAGACCATGTCTCACATTGGATGAACAGCTGTGGACAACACCTAGTTAACAGATTAACTCCACCTAAGCAATATATATATAAAAAAATTCTTAAGCAACAAAATGGTCCCTAAGGCCAAAACAATCAGAAATAATTAGGTTCTCGGCCCCTAAAACTAATAAATTTGAGCTAAGTTGTAATTTTCTTTTTTCTTTTCTATCTTTAACATAATTTTGTTTTGGCATTAATTGATGTGTCTTTAATATTTGATTTTCCTGGTTTTGTCTATCCAAAGCATAAAAAAGTTGTAATTATTAAAACATTTACCATATACAATATCTTTCTTACTTGAAGATGTACAGCTAGAGTTTCAAAACACTTTAAAGGTTTCCTTATTTAAAAATAAATTTACATATTAATTTTTTTCATTGAAAATTACAGAACATTTTCCCAAATTTGATGTTTTATAACTTGACATAAAATAATGAGTGCATGGAAATAATTGTTCAGAAGTTTAATTTTGAAGAAAAAATCGGATCCAGAGAACCTAATGATTAATTTTGTTTTGCCTGCTTTGTTCTGATTTAAACAGAGTTGCACAATAACAGAAGTACACAAAACTTAACAAATAAATATCTATAACGAAGAAAAAGTGATTTTATATGAACACACTGGATATAAAACGGTAGCTTTTGTGCCCCTGTAGAAAGTACCCTGAATGTATAATACCTAGATATTCATATGAACCAATAGAAATAATCAACACTTTAACAGCTGAAACATGAACTTACTTTGGTCACCAATAAAAATGTTGTATTCTGTTCCAGTAAAGAAATAGCTTCTATTCAATTGGAGTTAAAACCATTGTCAATTTCATTTTTGTATAAATCTGAATTCACTGTTACATACAAAATTGACAACTTGCTTATAAATTACAAGCTTAACAAGTTTCTTGCTCTCACTTCGTTCAAATACCATGGTCCATCAAACACTCAATATGAGGATTGATGTTCTAGTATGCAGGTATCCTCCTTTAATATGTGAGGAATACCTTTTTGACATATATTTATTATAAACCATATACAGAAACACATTTTAAATGCTCATAAAAAGAAGATTAAGAATTCTTCTGAGAGGATCAACCTCCAACTTATACTGTTAAGATACCCAGTTATATATATATTTCATTAGTTTATATCTTAATCATTTTACTCTTTTTTTACACTTAATAAACATTTTTAAATTGTTAAAAATCATTTTTAAAATTGTGACTCTTTGTTTCGATCCTACGTAATGGATCGCAATGGGTGATTTAGTTCTTAACAATTTGAGAAGTTGACTTTTTCTTGCGATCCCCCATTATCACTGGGAGGGTCCACCACAACATTGGGAGGCTTATGTAATAAGGTTTCCTTCTCTTCTTCGTCGATGTAAAATGATATTGGCTTTTTCGATTTCTTGGAGGAGTGTTTGTGATGGTGCCGACCTTCGCTGTTGCGACTGTAAAGAAAATTTATAAAAATTGTCATTAATTTGACATTACAAATATTTAAGCACAAAGTTCAATTTTGTCGTTGTTGTTAATCAAACAGCAAATTACACATATTTCTGTTCAAAACATGCAAACTTTACCATTAAATTGCCCATATATAAAAACACATAATTTATTGATAATACAAAGGAACACCAGGTTTACTACATTAATATAATCCTACTTTTTTCAATCATATTGATACAGTAATCTTTGAGTCTTAACCCTACAATCAAATACACTAATATCAAGTCTTTTCTACAGTACACATGTATGACAAAGTGCATTAGATATGATACCTGAACCACTGAAACATAAAACATATATTCTCTATGTTCAACCAATAAACCATAATAACTACAATACAGAAGTTCATCCCACGAAAACATAGACAGAACTGCACTCGTGTGTCCATCTGTCTCATCACATTGCATCAAGATAAGCAGAGCAGAGCAAAGTCAATGGAAAATAATGTCATTTATTCCTGAATATCATGACATGGAATTAATACAAGTCATCTTAATAAAAATTATAAACTAACTTGAGTACAATATAATAATGTGTGCATCAATAAGGAAACTTCCTTAATATATCCTTGCTTATCTAATTGTTAGTGTTGATTTGCTTTTATATGTTTTGTTGATTGAATGAGATGAACTCTTGCTATTAAGAAAAGTCAGGTGATATGAATTTGTATATATTATATGCAAATTAGTATCAAATACATGTAAAGTGCCAGTGATAAATAGGTTTTAAGACTTGAGTTAGGATGAATCTATGACTAAGCATTATTGTATATCATTGCCTAAAATTATCTGATTAATTTAATATGACAACACAATTATGGAAAATTTTTGGTCCCAATGTCAATAAAGTGTAGACTACTTTAAAACAACAAAGTGTAGATTCCATGACAACAAAGTGTATAGATTCCATGACAACAAAGAGAAGACGTACTTCATGACGTCAGACGATAAAGTGTTATAGACTTCATGATGACAATATGTAGTTTCCATGACGACAAAGCGTAGACTTTTTGAGAGAATTTATTGCTTTCATTATAATCTAGGGTTTTCTTAATTTTTGCTTTTCACATTAATTTTGAGTAACAGAAGATTTTAAACTGTTCTGATAATTGCATCAATTTTGACTGCAGGTGCCCTAGATCACATGAAGTTTCATACCCACACACATAAGCAATACATGTTACATGATGTAAATCAAAGTTAATAAGCATTTTATGCTGCAAGTTTTTAATTCTCCATGTATACAGTGTATGAGTGATACCTCACAGTTATACAATAAATTTCACAGAACCCTCTGTGTCCCTGTAAAAAATAGGTAAAATCTGCATTTCAGAAAACTCATTCTTATTTAGACATGTAATACCACAATGGTATATAATACTGCATACAGTGAGACCATATTTTCAAAACAAAGGGATTAAAATTCCCACATATCTAAATTTATTACAAAATAGGAAAAAATGTTAACACAAAAGGAATTTTTGTTTGTTCAAGCACAGTCCATCATATTTTTGTAATTCTAGTACTAAATTTTGATCTTTAATGTGATACAAAATGTGTTACAGGTTTCCTTAGCATGTACATGTAGGTCAATGGGAATATATATGTAAGTATCACTTTGACCTTACTGACCAGTATCACTTTGACCTTACTGACCAGTATCACTTTGACCTTTATCATCATACTGCAAATATAAATGTTGTATTCTGATTGGTTAAATTGCCAGGCTACATATGGCTTGGTTAAATTGCCAGGCTACATATAGCTATGTTCATTATCTTCACAGGGTACATAAATGCATATCTATTTTGCGTGGTAAGGGAGGTAATTCCCATTACAGAGCTGTACCAGTAATGTTGTCGAACAGCAGTTAAACGAATAATATGGTATTTCTACATAGACTCTTACAAAGTTTTCATACCTTTGCAGTATGGCAAATTTGTTTTCCTGCTGCTCAGGTTATACATAAGATAGGGATAGGAAACATGGAAAAGTAAACTCTGTCAAAGATCGGTATAACTAATAATATTCACACAAAACACAGACCATTCTACTCCTCAACAGATATCTAATCTGAAATTACACAGGTAAGTTCTATTTGCCTACAGATATACATGTACATCCTCATCATCACACAAACATCACAAACCTTAAACGATACAAACAGGTCCGAGTAAAATTCAAAATGACAGGTCATTATGGTACTTGCAGAATGTACACGAGCCAACATGGTTTGTTTATGTTAAGGGCTTATTGTCCGATCAACAGCTAAGGTCATTTACAGACGTGCCAGTTTTACTGGTGGAGGAAACCGGAGTACCCGGAGTAAACCACCAACCTACGGCAAGTCACTGACAACTTTCTCACACTAGGCCGCCCCGGACGGGAATCGAACCTAGGAGGCAAAAGGCTCTTATGATTACAAGCCAGTAACTTAAACCAACATGGACATCAATACATTACCGGTACATGTACCAGATTGTACACTAGCCAACATGGACATCAATACATTACATGTAACAGATTGTACACTAGCCAACATGGACATCAATAGGTTGCAACTTTTTATCAATGATGCTACAGATACACACATATTAAGACATAGGTGAACTGCACTCTCCATTACACAGACACAGTGACATGTGATCAATGCATTATAGTGATGGTGGAAGTAAGTACTTAATTATGTTGCTGATGCTGTCACCTTGTGATCAAATATACAATTAATGAGTCAAGGTCAGGAAATGAAGTAGATAACTGTCATAAGCAATGCAATAATTAACAATTCTCATATTTAACTGTCATAAGCAATGCAATAATTAACAATTCTCAGAAAACAAAACGAAGTTAGTTTGAATTATGGAATAATTTTAAGAAGCAAAATTAAGAATCTATCAACATTTTAAAATGAATAAAGCTTTTTCATGAACTTATAAAATGCAAATTTAGATAATTTTCAATTACATATTAAAATATAAAAAGAAGTGTATTGTAGGACTGTCAGGACAAACTTTTAATGAGTCTAACAATTAACTTAAAACGTGTTAATCAGTTTGCTGTATCAGTTTACTAGCTTATTAACACATTACACCTTCAGATTTGGCCACATTTAATATCAAAATTAAAGATGAATATGATGATCAAGAGTCAATAACAACAAATCATTATTGTAATTTTTTGATAAAGTATAACAAACAAATGTTTTAATTAACATGTTGATAATTTAGGGTTAGTACCATAAAAACTACTGATTTACATGTATTTCCCAGAGCCACACTTGCATCACTCATTTAACTGGGTATTTTTTTTGGGGGGGGGGGGATATCTGGGCGTGACCATTCTACCACTTGGCTCTGCCAGAGGAGAAGGAAGGTACCTTCCTCGTCATTTTAAGGGCAATAAAATAATGAAAGCCTCCCTCCAATCTGTTTTTATAAAGTTTTGCCCGGGCAATAAGTAATTATTTTTGTATGGCCTATTTTTGAGATCAACAAACAAAAACTGTAAGAAAAAAGAACATCTCAATGTGTTCAAGTGTCAAGAATATCAAACATTAATCACAACATTACACCAAACTCTCAATACAAGATTATAGTTTACAAATACTGATAATCCGATAACCCTTTCATACATACAGGCAACTTTAGAACAGTCTAGAACAACATTTGGAATAGTCTATTATAAGTTTTGTGGTTAGATACCTCTGATGAGGTGTATTAGAGAGTTCCTTTTGTATGAGCGATCCTCTTACTACACTAACATACAAATCTTAGTTCACCAATACAACTATAGAGGAAATTGTGAAAATCCAAAATCTGCAAACACCCTAAATGAATAACACGTACTGAAATAGAGAAATATCTGAAATGATGTACTTTTCTAAAATTTGATAAATTTGATACCAGCTAGGAGATACATTTGTATTTAAAAGAAAAGAAACTTCCTAGCTTTGATGATTTCAGATATACGAGAGATTTAATGTACACCACAAGACAATCGGATACAATATGACAAAAGGAAATAATATTGGTCTTATTGCAATTCTTGTGTCTACAGTGTACATTAAATCTGAAATAACAAACTGAATTCCTTAGTATAACGCGTATTATTCAAAGTTGAGTGTGTGAAAGGGTTAAAAGCCAGTCAATACACACACAATATTTTACTTATAACCAAGGTCTATAAATCTTCTTCTTCCTCTGGCACAGTAATTAATGGATCACTTTCCAGACTGAATATAACACTGCAAGTGACAGGTATATAGTCAATATATTATCATATAGTATAGCTTCTGTAACATATACCTTTTAGTCAAGAACTGATAGTTTTAAGTATAGATTCTGTAACATATATCCTTTGTAGCTTTGATTTGCTGAAGTCTTGTCTATTCAAAATTAATTCTTCTCATGCGTCCATTAATGACAGCAGCTTCGAGCAAGATCTGGGGTT
>JAUMGZ010218786.1:0-11583 GCA_032359645.1 Pododesmus macrochisma
TTTAATGATGTAATAATACATTTTCTGTGATCAGTATTGACAAAAATATAAGAATCTCAAAATGTATCATGTTTTATATAAACAAAAAGGCACGGGAAGGGGATCCCATGGTAACCAAGAACCACACTGTCTCAGAATAAGAATTATTTTGTTTTGTTAAAATCAGTTATGAATTGAATAATCATGTCTTGACAGAAATGCAAGAATTTGCCAATAATAAAATTATCTTAGAAAAACAGATACCATTCAGTTTGCTATATATTTTAGGTGGAGAAAAAAACTCGTGAAAAAGATTTACTGCAGCAACAAGTGTCAGCGCTGAAGTCATCATTAGAGATGATGCGTTCTCACGGAGGTGATAGAGGAACTGTAGACAGTGCTCGGGCACCTTTAACTCCCCATCAAAATACCTCTAGGAATCCAAGTGCTAACCAAGTAACAACTTTCAATCGACAAACATTACCTACAACTCAGAATGTAGGTCAAGGTCAAACAACAACAACATCAAGCTCCCATTTAGATTATAAACCAAAGATACCACCTAGAAAAGCAATATCACAGGGCCAACTTAATAAGCCATCCTCTTCTGATTTAATTAAACCAAATCTACCGCAAAGACAAACAGGGGGTCAAGGTCAGTCTCTGTCATCATCCCCTCGATATAATAAAGGTTGGGTGTCCAACAGTCCAGCACCATCACAAGGCCTACAGCCCTCCTCCTCTCACCCTGGGCGTACAGTGTCTGGTCATTTACCTATAGGAGATGCATCTCTTCAATTGGGTCATGAGTCAATGGGTAGACACGTTTCTTTCACAGGTTATAGCAGAGAACCTGTAGAATCGTCCCACGATTTCCCTCCTAGCCCTAAAGCTCATGGCAGTGGAGGTGGGGCAGAGAGTGAATATGGAAACACGTTTTCCTGTGATAATTGCTGGAAGGAGTTTGAAGATGAAAATGAATACTTACATCATGTCAGTAGATGTCAGAATGACTAATCTCAGAACAATTTTCATGTTCATACAAACCTAATCATTAGTTGTCTTAGTGGAGTACAATATATGCAACAATTCATAGACATGAAACATTTCCTAGCTATTTTAGTTCATTGGAATTTGAGCCAAAAAAAAGATGCACTCGTTTCAACCCTTTCAATTTAATTAAACAATATCTATTGACTATTACAAAGAGTAAATAAAGGTGCTGATTGTTTGTTACATTTTCATGAACTGTGAAGTTATATATCATTTGGTTTTGGTTATAACAAGCAAATTCCATTGCCAATACCTGCGAAGCATTAAGTAAGATAACAGGCAATAGGGCTTCTGTCCGATTTAAGTGCATTGGAGTAAAATAATGTATGTCTTAGGTGAAAGTTGAAAGTTAAAAGTAAAGTGTGTGTTTAAAATGCTACAAACTGCTATAATTGTATATAATTATAGAGGACTTTATTCAAAAACCTGATTTAACAAGAAAACATTTGCTGTAATATTGTAATAATGCTTTTATTCATAAGCATGGTGTGCCAAATTTTAGGTAACACATTTTTTTTTATTGTATCTCTGATTTTTTGAGCAAAATCTTGCTACATAGCTTTTGACCAATGAAATTGCTTTATTTTAGAAAAACACAAGGAATTATGTTTTAAGGTTGCATTCATCATTGATGAATGTCAAAATGTCTGTTACAGTGTTTTTTATACTGCAGCAGCTTATATATGAAATGAAAATACTTCCTTCCTAATTGTTGGTTCTATTTTTGCGGATAGACTAGAGAAAAACTCAAACTGATATTTTAACTGTATAAATACTGTTTGGATGAAAATTGATTATGGATTACCGGTGACTATTTATTGCAATACTGTATGCATTGCATAAGAGATCTGTGTTATCTGTGGTTGTCTGTGCTGTCTTAAGTTGACTGTCTGTATTTAAAAATCTAACCCTCCCTTTCTAGTCTAAACTTTATGAACTACTCTGCAATTGCTAATTTGTTTTATTTTACAAGAAGGAAATATAATTTTGTGTGTGAGTGATGAACACTTTGATAATATGAAAATAACACTCTCATGTTGGAGTATTTTAATTTTGTTGACATTGTTTTTACTCAAAAGAAATAACATAATTTAAGTAATATTTTAATTCATCATAAAAGTCTCAGTTATTGAAAATTTTATGCTATCCAAACATTTAATAATTCAATTTTTTATGTTAAAATGTAAGAATATAAAGCATAAAATATATGAATTGCTATTTTGTGATGTTTTATGTGTTTTATTGCAATTTGGTTTTTAGTCCATCTGGAGCAAAGGTCAAAGGTGAACTTTTCCCATACAAGTCACGTCGATGTCGACCATCATCATCATTGTTAACTTTTCACTTTTCCATCTTCTCCAACACCACTGGACCAATTTCATTCAAATTTGGTAAGAAGTATTCCAAGGGGAAGGGGATTCAGATTTATTCAAATTCGAAGGGGCTTGACCAACATTTCAAAAACAATTTTTATAAACTCAAAGGCGAAGAGCTTAATGCTTTCGTATATTGTAACTTGAGACATGGAGAACTAAGCTTGTTCAAGGCATGACCCTTGGGTCGAAAACAGTTTACACGTTTTGGGGTCAAAATTCAACACTATGTATATAGCAACTTTTCACATTTTAACTTTTCATCAAAAACTTCTGGACCAATTTCATCCAAATTTGGTAGAAGACATACTCAAGTGAAAGGGTGTTCATATTTTGCAAATGATTGGGCTTAGACCCTAGGGGCGCCACTTGGGGCCAATTGGAGAAAATTTGAAAAAAATTGTATAAACTAAAAGGCCTAGTGTTTAATGTTTTGCTATGTACTAACTTTAGGACATGAAGAACAAAGTTTGTTCAAGTCATGACCCTGGAGTAGTATACAATTGCCAAAAACTTTCTTGTAGGCCTATTTTATCCTATTGGACGTGGGTTTCTTTTTAATAAAAATTCCTGTTTTGACTACGCACACATTTTAAATTTTTGCAAGAAAATTTTGTATTATTGTTAGGGTATTGATTTTGTACATCATAACCATCGTGAATTTTTTTTCACCGTTTCCCCTTTGGCTGAGGCTGTAGCTTTGATTAACCGAATTCTTATCTATTCTAAAATAGTTTTCTCTATAGCGTCCATTCATGACGGCTACTTCGAAGCAATACCTGGGGTTTGTGATGGGGTTTCTCACACAGAGTTTTGGCTCTTTCCTCTTATAAATATCATATTTATCTGAGGCATGTTTCAGATTGCATTTTTGTATTTCCCTTATCTTCCTGGGGTGAAACGTCATCTAGATCATCCAGACTAGCGCCAATGAATATCAAATTGTAAATAGAGACATGAAAATATAAGTGACAGCGTTTTTCTGACCTATGTGATGCGAGTTGGGATTTGCCTGCTTCAGATTGTATTTACCTTTTACCTCACCTGAGCCCGTCGTGTGAACTATAGCCATCTTAACTCATCCTTCCACTGTCATTGTCCGTCAATGGCATAACGTTTTTATATAGTCAGCTTCTCTGACCAACTTTCAACAAAGATGTGTAGGAAGCTCTCCTTGGGAAAAGAGATGCAAATTTGTTAAAATGATATGGCACGACCCTAAGGGGGCGCAACTATGGTGTCAAAGAGGAATAAATGTGACAAAATTTAAAAAAAAAATTCTAATAAACTAGAAGGGTAGACCTAAATGTTTTATGTACTAGTAAAATATGTGCACGGAGAAATAAGTTTGTTCAAAAATAGCTTATCATATCACGAGCACCTCGTTTTGCTTCTAGTTTTTAGTGGATTTTTCCAAAACAAATCCCGTTCGTCGTCTGTCGTTAAATTTTGCTTTAAACAACATATCCTCTGAAACTACTGGGCAGATTTCAACCAAATTTGGCAGGAAGCATCGTTAGGGGAAGGGAATTCAAGATTGCACAAATGAAGCACCTGACCCCCCAGGGGACATGTGGGCGGGGCCAAAAGGGGTAATTTGACATGATGCTTTCAAACAACATCTCCTCTGAAACTACTGGGCAGATTTCAACCAAATTTGGCAGGAAGCATCGTTAGGGGAAGGGAATTCAAGATTGTACAAATGAAGGTCCTGACCCCCCAGGGGACAGGTGGGCGGGGCCAAAAGGGGTAATTTGAAAGTATGCCTTCAAACGACATCTCCTCTGAGACTATAGAGCAGACTTCAACCAAATTTGACAGGAAGCATCCTTAGGAGAGAGGGATTCAAGGTTGTACAAATGAAGTACCTGACCCCCCAGGGGACAGATGGGTGGGGCCCAAAAGGGGTAATTTGACAGTTTGCCTTTAAACAACATCTCCTCTGAGACTATTGGGCAGATTTCAACCAAATTTGGCAGGAGGCATCCTTAGGGGAAGGGGATTCAAGATAGTTCAAATGAAGGACCTGACCCCCAGGGGACAGGTGGGCGGGGCCAAAAAGAGTAAATTTGTTAGTTTGCATTTAAACAGTCTTCTCCGAGTCTTTTGGGCAGATGTCAACCAAATTTGGCAGGAAGCATCCTAGGGGAAGGGAATTCATGATTGTACAAATGAAGTATCTGACCCCAAGGGGACAGGTGGACGGGGCCAAAAGGGGTACATTTGACAGTATGTCTTTAAATGACATTTCCTCTGAAACTACTGGGCAAATTTCAACCAGTTGGACGTTAAGGCCCCATGGGCCTCTTGTTGACTTTTCATATCTTCAATATTCCTTAAATCTTGTTTTAATCTCAAGTTAAATTAAAACATGTACAAATACAAATAAGTACTACCTATTAAAAAGAACATTACATGTAATAAACAAGTTTGCTAGATAACCGAAGAAGGGAGAGCAATGCAATTTAGAATAAAAGTTAGTTGAAATATCCCACGTCTAAACATATTATGTTACACTATGTGGCAGTTTTTCCACTTTTATATAACCTTCAAAGGAAAAGGTCTACCGGTTTGCTGTCCTTCCTTTTACAGCACCTGGTTTAATTCAAGGGGTCTGTTTTTATCATAGATAACTGCTCAGTATAGGCATTTATGGTGCAATATCTTTAATGACTATCTCATGTTAAAATCGGAAAAGTCTTGTCTGGCCAAGTCAACATCTCTGGTCCTGTCCATCGTATGTCGGCGTTAACTTTTCACATTTTCGACTTCTTCTCCCAAACAACTGGACCAATTTCATTCGAACTTGGTAGGAAGTATCCCTAGGGGAAGGGGGTTCAGATTTGTTCAAATGAAGGGGCTCGGCCCCCAGGGGGCGCCACTAGGGGCCAAAAATGGGAATTTTTTACAAAAATTCAAAAATCTTCATCTAATAAACAAGAAGGCCTAAAGTACAATGTTTTTGTATATAGTAACTTTAGGCATGGAAAACCAAGTTTTTGTAAGGCGTGACCCTGGGGTCAAAAATTGGTTACGCTTTTTGGGGTCAAAGTTTTACACTAATGCCATATATGTTAACTTTTCACATTTTCGACTTCTTGTCCAAAACTATTTCACCAATTGTATCTAAACTTTGTTGAAGTCATCCCTAGGGGAAGGGGGTTCAGATGATTTGTTCAAATGAAGGGTTTGGCCCCCAGGGGGTATCTTTTCAGGGCGGAAATGGGGAAAAATTTGACAATTTCAAAAATCTTTTTGTTAACTTGAAGGCCTAATGCTAAATGTTTTGTTATGTCATTACTTGAGAGCATGGAGAACCAAGTTTGTTTAAGGCATAACCCTAGGGTCAAATGTATTCAAATGCAAATATTTAGCTTTTGGCCTATTTCAACTAGGTTGACGTTAAGGCCCGATGGGCCTCTTATTTGTACTTCAAATGAACCACTTGCCTAATGGTAAGACTTGCTCACAGCTAATTCCAAATAGGCATAGTAAGCTGTTAGGTTTAAGGTCATATAGATAAATTATTTATTAATTTAATGGCTTCCCCTTCAGCGAATTACTGTTGGGTATCCTGGTTTAGCAAAACAAATTGCATTCCTAGGAGCAAACTGTATCCAGTGGTATATTTGGTTACTGGGAAAACTAGGAAAGGGCAACTTGGCTATTGCTTGTTATAGCAACACGTCATCTTAGAGGTGAGTCTGGTGGACATGAGGAGTTTGGTGGACTTTTCTCATACATTTCCCGTCCGTCCGTCATCTGTCGTCCGTCGTTAACTTTTGCTTTAAGAAACACCTCCTCTGAAACTACTGGACAGATTTCAACCAAATTTGTCAGGAAGCATCCTTAGGGGAAGGGGATTCAAGATTGTACAAATGAAGGATCTGACCCCCCAGGGGACAGATGGGCAGACCAAAAGGGGTTAATTTGACAGTATATGTCTTTAAATGACTTCTCCTCTAAAACTACTGGGCTGATTTTAACCAGATGGACGTTAAGGCCCCATGGCCTCTTGTTCTTAGTTAACTTATTCTTGCCAGGCAATTTACAGGTAAAATATACATATAAAACAACAACCATCACTGAAGATTATTTCCTTAAAAGAAAATCAATTAAAATTACACTTACAATAAATAATTAACTTATATCAACATTTCTACGTTTCTGCTCATATTTTAAAATCTTAATTTAAAGGTAAGATTTAATATCATCATCCGTTTTTGACTGTGTAATTGATATCGCTTAACGCTCCATTTAGTAGCAACACACTCTATTTCACTAAACCGAAGTTTGTATTACTTTCCCTCTTAAATAATGGCTTTTCTGAATTATCTTTTCTTTACAGGACTGTCTCATATATGTGACATTGTCAACGTTTTGTTAACTATCTACACATTATCGTTAAGTGCGGTCTGATGAGTCATAATAACATACGAGTGTGTTCTTGTTTGATTACACACTTTCTTCCTCAGTACCAATACAGCATAATTGAAGGCCTGATTACGTTATTTGCAACTTAGTTAAGTGGGAAACAAAGCATTTCCCGACGTCACTACACATGCGTACATGTATCAAGAATAGCATTCTCGTTCAAAGTTGCGAAAAGCATGATACCGAAGCGTTCTTGAATAGAACAATAAACTACAATTGACGTGTTTTATAAATCACTATCTTTAAATAAGAGTAAACAATACTATTTAAAAAGCAAATTTTAATGTATATGTAAACGCTTCAAAATCTAATGGCATTTTGTGTATGTTTGCGTTATCATAATTCGTTTTCATGTGTACATTTTCGTGATTGACTATAGCTATTTTGCACTATTGTCCGTTTATGTCCAAGATTAAAGATAGATTGTTTGGATCTGATTCACATAGTTTAACTATTTCAATAGATGACGATCATGGGATAAAAGTAATTTATCATTTTATTATTCTATTTAAAGATTAATTACCTCGATAAATCAATCACAGTAGTATCTTGTTCTCCAATACATAAAACTGTCAACTCTCTAGGTAATGAGGTCACTACTCAGAAACATACGTCTACAAATCAAAGTAGAACTGCAACTGTTGTGTGTCAAAAAATAGGACGGCTGTAGAACCTGCGTAAATATGCATGTATGCTGATCAAGATGAACAGTTAATGATTGTAACGCATGTTCATGCATCGGGTTAAATCTATCCCGAGTTAAAATGAACTCGTTTCACAATCAAACAAATATATCTCATGTTTGATTTAACCGGATGTGTACCAATATAGTGATAGTTCGCAAAAGTCTCGTTCCGTACGTTCTTGGGATGGGATGGTGAACTGGCGGTCCCGTGTACAGAGTTGTGCATGCGATAACGTTACGTAAGGATATGTGGAAACACCGTCTCATCTTTCCTTCTGTACAGTCCCGATTGCATCCTTTTTCAGTCACGACTCTGCTAATCTTCCTGTTCT
Organism: Pododesmus macrochisma; assembly: GCA_032359645.1. Classification (NCBI taxonomy): domain Eukaryota; kingdom Metazoa; phylum Mollusca; class Bivalvia; order Pectinida; family Anomiidae; genus Pododesmus; species Pododesmus macrochisma. Next base: position 7,857 of record JAUMGZ010218786.1, read on the forward strand.
ATGGTTTCGATTCTAGTCAATTTTGACAGAAGGCCAAATGTGGACTTTTTCAATGAAAAAAATATCCGTTGTCCGCCGTCTTCAACTTATCATAATTTCGACTTCTTCTAAACCACTGATCTAATTTAAACCAAACTTGGTAGTAAGCATCCCTATAGGAAGGGGTTAAGATTTTTTTCAAATGAAGGGCACAAACATCTTTTAATAAACTATAAGGCCTAGAGCATAATGCTATGGTAACCTTAAGGCACTGCGATCCAAGTTTTTTTTGCGTGACCTTGGCGGCCAAAATAGGAAAAGCGTTTTGGGGTTAAAGGTGAACACTAATGTTAAGACAATTTTTCACATTTTAGCCTTATAGTGCTTGTGTACTTGACCAATTTGACCACATCTTTGTAGAACCATCCCTAGGGATTCATATGTGTATTATTGATGGGATTTTGCCGCCAGGGGTGCCAAATTGGGGAAGATAAGAACAAATTAAAAACAATAAAAAATTCTTGTAAACTAGAAGGTCTAGACCTTCATGCTTGAATATATTATCATAGGCATTGCAAACCAAGTGCGTGATCCTAGGGTATAATAAATAGGGCTATGCGTTTTATGGTCAAAGTTCAATACTTTTGGTAAAGCATCAATGTTAACTTTTTACATTTTCAACTTTTCCAAAACTGATACAACAATTTCAACCAAACTTGGTAGTAAGTTGCGATAGAGGAAATGGATTCAGATTTGTTCAAATGATGGATTAATCCTATATGAGCACTTCCAGTAGCGTCAATTTATAGTTTATAGATTAGATTCTTTAAATTTGAGAAACGGTTCTTGACATGAAGTCGAACATTGTTCAGCATGTCACAATTGATGCTATTTTTGCTTAAATTCGACCCGTCGCACACAAATCTAAAGGAGAGGGGCATGGAAGGGACATCTTATGAAGATTCTTGAATATTTGCACAACGGGTTTTTGAAAAGGAGTCGAAAACGTCTCAACTTATCAATCAGAAACTATGGCGACAAAAATGGTTGCATTTTGGCAAAGTCTGGCAAAAGTATGAAAGGGGACAATAGGAGGAACATCCACATCAAGTTTGGTCAATAGTGTCCATCCTGTTTTTGAGAAGTCAAATATGAAAAGTTTACAAAGGACACCGGACCGGAAATCTTACATAACATAGAGACAATTAGTTTTAAATCCATATACAGCATATAGCATTACTTATACAGAAAACGAGGACGTAAATTACAAGTATATTGTATTGGATTACATAAATATAGGATGTTGCGTTTTGAATACTAAACACCTATTTCAAAACCATCTATTATGTATACATTAATCTCTTTAAGAAAATACGAAATTACATGAAAACCAATCAGCATATCAAATATGAATGAAGGTCAATAAGTTTAACTGTAATATTTCAGGATATTGACACGTTTGATTGACACACATGACGAATATGACGCAATGACCTGTTTACTTAAACACGTTACTGTATCAATCACACATTGATAGAGTACATAGGCAGTACTCACTTGTGCTCCCTTCATAACAAGTACGCACATCAAATATAATATAGGAAACGGAAATAATGTTTGAAGAGAGGGGACTAGTTCTTTTAAATCTTTATTTATCGGCACTAAAGATTTTTAAAAGCTGATTTTGCATTAAAACAAACCAGGACATACCAGAACTATAGTTATTTAAAAAGAAACAATCAAACAAACTCGAGATATTTAGTAAACAAAGGTTCTACAAGAGATAGTTTTAGGTATGGTATTCAATCTATTGATATTGAGAAAAAAACATATATGGAAAGAAATGTGCTTAATTATGGTTTGTTTGTTAATTAGGGATTGACGGCACTTCATGGGTATTTCACCGATTTCCTGACAAACGAACAAAGGAGAAAAACCAAACGAAAGGGTAGGAAGAGAAGCGGCGATAAGAACGGACAATCAAAGCAAAAGAGATAGTTCAGAAAGAAGGATGAGCCCATGCAACGGCGTTCCCGCCTACTCTTTACATGGGGGTATTGATCGTGTCAGGGGGTTACAATTCCTGTGCATTGGACCGCCATCTTAGCGTCCCCTCGGAAGGATGTAATGATCTTTGTCTGATCTCTTCCTATCAACCTTTCCGATTTTTGGTTAACATGTGTACCCTTCCGGGAACACAAATTTCGCCAGCATAGCTCTCCAGGAAATTGAGACACTGGAACCACCCTACCACGATAAGGTGTCGAGCATTGGGAAGAATCTTTATTTACTATTGTAATTGTCGAGAACCATTCGTCACATAGTACATGTATAACCTAGGTTCGTTATTAGGTTCTATCCTGGACCCAAGAGTTATTATACAATCACAACAACAAAACAAGCCGATAATGTATACATTGTACAAGAAAACGGTTGTCAACTTGTTAAAATTTACGCCAAATCCTCATTTTACAATATGCGCATCCTCATATGCTTCCAACACAATAATTCTGAAAAGGTTTTGTCGAATACAATAAGACTAGCTACCGTCACAAGGTTCACACTGCCTGGCTGGAAAAATCCAAGTCATAAAGGGTCATAACTCTCGTTAAAATTGATGCAAATTCCCCATTTTACAATATGCGCATCCTCATATGTTTCCCATGACACAAAATAATTCTGAAAAGATTCGTTCGAAAACTAGTACTAATTGCGGTCACAAAGTTCACACTGACTGGTGGGAAAAAATGTAAGTCATAAAGGGCCATAACTCTCGTTAAAATTGACGCAAAATCCCCATTTTACGACATGCGCGTCCTCATATGATTCCCATCACACACACACATATACACACATACCAATTCTGAAAAGATTGGTCGAAAACTGTAGGACTCCACGAAAATTCGCGGGCGTATAAAAATGCATGGTTAATGCAAACACTTCACGAGGTCCCAGATAAACGCACAGATTTTGTTGAGTTTAATCGAATTTGATCTTTATCTAAAAAGTTATCGGATTATGTTCCAGGAAAAAATATGTGAAGAGATATTTGCTATCTTTACTATTGATTTTATGCTTTTTAAAATTGAAAATTGTTATCAAGGCCGAAATGGATCGAAATGCAACGAAACTGATTATTTAAAAAATATGTACTTAAATACATGTCAAATTTTAAGATCAATCAGTGATTTAAAAAAGGAAGAAAATCTCAATTTTTACAACTCGATAAGTTTGTCCCCGGCTCTGTATTGGTACTTGCCGGAATTATTTTCTGTATATTTGATATTGCTGACGAAATATAAATATATTCTTTGGGCAAAAACAAGGACGACAAGAGTAAAAGGTTCATCTATTTGGCGAATCATGCATTGTAAACCACGTTGACGCTTTATCGGGGAAGAAGATTAAACGTACAACAAAATAATGTAAGAGATAGTACTGAAAACTTTTGTGCCAAATGTAGTACTTAATGAAAATCATCTTTATTATCTTTATTTTGATTGATACAAAACGTACATGTTTTGATGCCCCTTTACGGGGTAAGTTTTATCGGCCGAAAACATATTTTATATTTTATACTTTGTTTTTGCACTCGGCTAAGAAGAATCACTGTGACTACGATATTTGACAGTCTGTTTGTTTATTTATTAAGGGCTTTACGTCACTTCCAGAATATTTCACCGATATCGTGACAAAAGACCAAAGGAGAAAAACCAAAATATAGGACAGGAAGGGAAGAGGTGACAGG
>JAUMGZ010218797.1:0-11582 GCA_032359645.1 Pododesmus macrochisma
GATACTTCCTACCAAGTTTGGATAAAATTGGTCCAGTGGTTTAGGAGAAGAAGTTGAAAATGTGAAAAGTTAACGACAACACAAACGACAGACGACGGACAGGATTTGTATGGGAAAAGTCCACCTTGGACGTCAAGATGGACTAAAAAGTTGAAGCAATGTCATTCATAGTTTGACCCAATACTACGCCATACTGCATATGTATACCAATTTTGGAAAATTGGTGTTGAGGTTATGTCTTGGACAAAGAGAATTTACATGAAAGGGCCATTACTCTGGTAACAAAAGTCTCATTCTACCATGCCATGATGCATATATATGCCAAATATGTAAATTGTTATAAGACTCAACTTTTCTTTTGGAACAAAACATCAAATAAGCATCAAGTAGGTGGTAATAAATATGACATTACAATATACATAACAAAAACCAGCTCTATAATGTTCGAAAACACTGCTTTTATACACTATACAGGCAAAAAGCTCAACTTATTGATGTTTTTTATTAGCTTTTACAGAAAAATACATCTAAGCTGCCACAACAATTCCCCATAAACAGAGCAATATAGCTCTTCCCCAGCGTGTCATGTTACAAGTTAATACTTCTTATCATAGTCGTAGGCCCTCTCCTGACACAACATACACTAATATAGACAGAAATAAAACATCTAATTTCTTATACAAAGACTTTTAATTGCATTTTATTGTAGAAATGTTTAAGTGATATCCTAAGGTAACAATTACATACCAGTAAGTTTTGTTTGTTATAGTTGAGAAGGCTCATAATCAAACAATATCTTTACTTATAGGATTGTATTCACTATGATCCCGTTTTTCTTTGACAGGGATAGAGATACATGTATAATTACACAATTTTCAAGAAAACCACCATCAAAGGATTTTTTTTAATATACAAGTCAAACCTATCTATAAAGACTACCCAAGATACCAGAAAAAAGTGGTCTTTATATGAGGGTGGTTTTCATTAGAGATAAAAATAAGTGTAATTAGACACCAAAGGACCTGATTTTAGTGGTCTTTATGTACAGATGGTCTCTTTACAGGGGTGGTCATTATAGCAAGTTGCACTGTGTTAAAATCTGATATTCAGTACATCTTTATAAAACAGACAGACCTGTTTGGGGCCAAGATATGGACATTTAGTTTAAGGTTTATACCATTTATTAATACAAGTGTCAAGGAAGATTTTTAAGATGGTTGATACAGTCATCTAGAATGTTGACAATACCATATACCTCTTATAGAGCCGTATTAAATGTCTAGTGAAACTTTAAACAAGAGTACTTTAAACTGAATGAAGCATTAAGGATGACCGCTACTGGCAATGAAAGTCTTTACAGATTGGCTGATCTTAAGGATGACTGCTACTGGGAATGAAAGTCTTACAGGTTAGCTGATTTTCATTATATAAGTCAATTGACATACCTGCTTTTCATTTATGCAAAAATTAGGATAGGTCAATGATCTCGTTTTTGAGACATTAGTGTTTTAAACTTTGGCGGAAAAAGAACAAGTCTACATTTTTCATAAGTAATATATAGAAAAAATTAGATTTTTAGGGGCCAGAAATAATAGGGAAAGAGTCTCCCAGTTTTTTTAATATTTTGGTAGATGGTATATAAGGTGTATATTTTAAGAATACTATCAAAAATATAGGGGTCAACGGGCAAATTATTTCTAATGTATTATTATGGAAAATGCCAGAGGGGTTACAAAAAACTAGCTAAATACAGAAATGTGAGTAGCGGGCATCTTAATACACTCTCAACAAAATGGCTGACGATGGGTTAAGCTTGACTTTAAAATCAATTAAAAGTTATCAAGCAAAGGTGAAGCCTTTATAATACATGTTCACAAGTACTCCTGAAGTATTTTTGTTAACTATAAATACAATGTATTAGCCATATGATCTCCCTATTCAGGTTTCCTTTTTTGTTTTTGCACTCTCACAAAATTTCATTTCCATCAGTGGAATTAGTTTCACATTTTTTATAAAGGCAATTAGTTTTCAAAGGGAGATAATTAGCATACGTATAGAAATTCCGTCTGGATGCTTCTGTGTAAACTTACATGGTTATGTATAATCAATATAACTCGTTAATTATAGATGACTTCTTTTTGTCTATTAATTCTATCAGTTACATGAACACACCATCTTAAATGTCAAAGGCAATGAGCACCCTAAATTAGTGGATCCTTCCATTGATTGATTAGAAAGTAAAATGAGATGACCAGGACATAAAAACAGAGTGATAAAGTGCTAGGATGTCTAACATGACACAAACAGTGTGTATATTTAGTCTATCTGAGGTTTTGTATCTTCTGAAAACCATTTAGAACAAAATTTAATTCTTCCTTCACTTTACTATTTTTATTCCTGATTCACAAGAAGAACTGTACTTAATTAATTACTTATAATTGGCAAAAAATACGAAAGACAAATGATTATTAATTTTTTTGGGGGGTTCCTTTTTTGCGAATGGTATTTTTTGTACTTTGTATTTATTTACACTTAATTTTTGTATGAATGGGACAGCAGTAATATATGTAATATCATAGATATATTTGTCTAATGCCTTGGTCACAAAGCCCGGCCAATGAGGTTCAGATGGGCCAGCGATGCAATTTTCGCCAAGCACAGGCCGGCTTTTGGGGCTTTGAACTGCATTGGTGGGCAGCACGGCAAAATTTAACTTCCAAGTTAAAATTCGACGTGTTTTCACCGAGCTCCCTCATCGCAGCCCCATCCTTACCACATTGGAATACGCATGGGTCGTATCGGCCGGTGTCCCGTGCATCTGGGGCCACCAGTGGACAAGCTTTTGTGAACAGACACCGGCCGAGGTTCGCATATATGCATATCAGTTTACATTTTACCAAGCAAAATGAGTTGAATTTAAACATGAACCAGAAAAACCATCAAACTTTTTTTTTAACATTTCCAAGATTCAAAATTACTACAATATCTAATGCCAATAAAAAGACAAACAAACAATCTACTATCATATCTGCTCCTTAAATGCAAGCAAGAAATATTCATTAGGAAAAAAAATCCTACATGGTCTAAAAGAACATGCAATGTTCAAAAGTTATTTTACCATGTTGTTGAGAAGGAAAGAATAATACATGATTATACAAGCTGAAATCACTGAACCTTGTTGTCTCTCTATAGGAATCAGATTTACTGTCCAAATGACGTCAATACAGCATTAAAGAAGATATCCTTTAATGGCCTACATATCCGGACTTCTTTATTCTCTAGATGATAACCCGGAGACTGTTGTATTGTGTCTCTGTAAATCATTTCTCGATAAATAATGATTGGCTATTAACACAATATCAGTGGACATTGTAGTTTAACTATATCAGTTCCAGTGTTCAGACAATGAAGATACTACTTGTTTATAATTATGGATGTTTTATCGCTACAGACAAATATATTCTGTCAAAAAATCAATTACATTAAAAATGTTACCCTTAGGCTGAGGGTACATAAAATCCTGATGAGAAACATGGGACTGTGTACCCTGCCAAAGACCTAACAGGGAACATGGGACTGTGTACCCTGTAAAAAACCTAACAGGAAACATGGGACTGCGTACCCTGCCAAAGACCTAACAGGAAACATGGGACTGTGTACCCAGTCAAAAACCTAACAGGAAACATGGGACTGTGTACCCTGCCAAAGACCTAACGGGAAACATTGGACTGTGTACCCTGCCAAAGACCTGTCTAAGCAATATGTATATATATCCGCCATAGTTTATGCAGACGACTTTGGTACAGCTTTTTAATGGGAAATAGCTCCCATATTGTGCAAAATAGCATGTGCATTCATGTGCCTATCAAGATTACCAACATAGTCGTATGTAGCCCGGTAAGATAACCAATCAGAAAATGACATTTACCTTTGCAGTATTAATACCTAAGTCAGATAGCCCGGCCGTTGTCCAGCCGAGTTCCCCTCATCGGAGGCATGGCTCGGTAACATGAACGGGCTCCGTCCGGAAATCTACAGGCGACCGACCAAACACCGGCCGATGACCTTACAGAGTCTGTCTCACAAGGGGAGATTTTTTCGACCGATGTGGCAGCAACTACCGGCCAGTGGTCGACCGGACATCGGGGTGTATACGGCCGGTATCCGAGCAGGTAACAGGACACGGTGCGATCACCGGCCGGGTTGTTAACAGTCTTAGACCGCCTGGCCGATGTTTGGCCGGTGTTACTCGGACTTGGGGGGCCAATGGTCAGCTATTCCATCCCTGTACATAATGTCCACCCTATATACCAGCAGCGATATCCGGCCGTGTTCCAGCCGCTGTCCCTTACGTCGGTCACCCACCCGTACTATACTTTCCAAGGCTCAGTGCCACATCGGTTGGAGCTCGGCCGAACCTCGGTCTGTGTCTGTTCACAAAAGCTTGTCCTCTGGTGGCCTCAGATGCACGGGACACCGGCCGAGTATCGGCCGTACACCGGCCAATGCGTATTCCAATGTGGTAAGGATGGGCTGCCATGAGGGAGGTTGGTGAAAGCACGTCGAATTTTAACTTGGAAGTTAAATTTTGCCGAGCTGCCCACCGATGCAGTTTAAAGCCCCAAACGCCGGCCGGTGACCACGGGAGTCCGGCCTGTGCTTGGCGAAAATTGCATCGCTGGCCCATCTGAACCTCATCGGCCGGGCTTTGTGACCAAGGCATTAGACAAATATATCTATATTACAATTTGTATTAAATAAACAAGTAAGTACATAAAACCAAGACATCATTTGAAAAAAAAGAAGTCCATCAGCATGGCAAATCAAAGTTAAACAGAGAACACACACAAAACAAGAGCCTCATTGGCCAAAACTTCTGGATACATCAACAGTGAAAGCAACTAGAATTATTTTTTCTTATATTTATATTTATTTAGAAATGTCAATAATGGATGTTTCCAATACATTACATCTCATTCTATCATGTATAATTTGTATTGTAGGTTTGATTTAGTTATAGCTAAACAGCCTTATAAATAAAACAACATGTTCTGCTACCATGCAGTTATTGAATTCACATTAAACTGTATGTACTTGGAACGATCATCATCCACATATATAACAGTTAATCATATATATGTATTTTACAATGGTACAATACATTGGTGCTGTTTAAGATCTGTGGAGACAACATCCTACAGCTTTGAGATATATAATATGTGTCCAATTTGATATGATATAAACAGTGATAAATTTATACAAATGAAACCTTTTGTTTCTCATTCTTATGATGATTTAACAGTTCTGTCAAACATAAATACTCAGTTGAAGAGACAGTTTCAATTACTCTCTGATTAATGTTTTATTCAATGCCGTAATGTTATTGCTAGATGTTATTGTCACAGTGTAAAAAAGCACGCAGTTCCACAATTGTTGTATTGTAAATTCTGACTATTTGTATTGTTTGTTCTGTTTTGTTGTACAATATGTTCTGTTTTGTTGTATCGTATGTTCTGTTTTGTTGTATCATATGTTATATCTTGTTGTATCATATGTTCTTTGTATCGTATGTTCTGTTTTGTTGTATCATATATTCTGTCTTGTTGTATCATATGTTCTGTCTTGTTGTATCATATGTTCTTTGTATCGTATGTTCTGTTTTGTTGTATTTTATGTTCTGTCTTGTTATATCATATGTTCTGTCTTGTTGTATCACATGTTCTGTTTTGTTGTATCGTATGTTCTGTTTTGTTGTATTTTATGTTCTGTCTTGTTATATCATATGTTCTGTCTTGTTGTATCGTATGTTCTGTCTTGTTGTATCACATGTTCTGTCTTGTTATATCATATGTTCTGTTTTGTTGTATTGTATGTTATGTCTTGTTGTATCATATGTTCTGTCTTGTTGTATCACATGTTCTGTTTTGTTGTATCGTATGTTCTGTCTTGTTGTATCACATGTTCTGTCTTGTTATATCATATGTTCTGTTTTGTTATATCATATGTTCTGTTTTGTTGTATTTTATGTTCTGTCTTGTTGTATTGTATGTTCTGTCTTGTTGTATCATATGTTCTGTCTTGTTGTATCACATGTTCTGTCTTGTTGTATCTTATGTTCTGTCTTGTTGTATCATATATTCTGTCTTGTTGTATCATATGTTCTGTCTTGTTATATCGTATGTTTTGTTTTGTTGTATCACATGTTCTGTCTTGTTGTATCATATATTCTGTCTTGTTGTATCATATGTTTTGTTTTGTTGTATCACATGTTATGTCTTGTTGTATCGTATGTTCTGTCTTGTTGTATTGTATGTTCTGTCTTGTTGTATTGTATGTTCTGTCTTGTTGTATCATATATTCTGTTTTGTTGTATCGTATGTTCTGTCTTGTTGTATCATATGTTCTGTCTTGTTGTATCAGATGTCTTGTTGTATCATATGTTTTGTTTTGTTGTATCACATGTTATGTCTTGTTGTATCATATGTTCTGTTTTGTTGTACAATATGTTCTGTCTTGTTGTATCACATGTTCTGTCTTGTTGTATCATATGTTCTGTCTTGTTGTATTGTATGTTATGTCTTGTTGTATTGTATGTTCCGCCTTGTTGTATCGTATGTTCTGTCTTGTTGAATCATATGTTCTGTCTTGTTGTATCGTATGTTCTGTCTTGTTGTATCATATGTTCTGTCTTGTTGTATCATATGTTTTGTTTTGTTGTATCACATGTTATGTCTTGTTGTATCATATGTTTTGTTTTGTTGTATCACATGTTATGTCTTGTTGTATGGTATGTTATGTTTTGTTGTATCACATGTTCTGTCTTGTTGTATCGTATGTTCTGTCTTGTTGTATCTCTGAATCAGTGTTTTTGCTCCCTTTTTTGTTGGATTTAAAGCCATTATAACTATATTAAGAATTTCTCTGGTAGGATTATTTTGATCTTTTAGATATTGATATATTAATGAACTTCATAGTATTTAGAAAAGGTTTTCCTTAAGAAAATGATCACTGCAAATTGTGAAATCTAAAACTAAGTTTTTGCAAGGACATAATTTATGCTTTTATTAGTTTGTTAAATTACCATATAAAACTTGTTTCCTTCCTCATTATAGGAAACCTTTGCATCACCTGACAAACATACAACAAAGGCTTGTATGTAATTAACCACATGAATTTGCCACTGACAAATATTTACCAGTGTCTTTGAGACTTCCTGAACAAAACACAGCCTACTGTGTTGTGTAAAGATGTATCCAGACAACTGTAGATGGCAGAGGATTTTTATCTGACACTGACCAGACCTCATTAAAGTGCATTTCCTGGAGTCATCATAGAAATAGAAAACTACAAGTGACTTCTACTTCCAATTATTAATATCCATGTGACTGTAACAATGTTAAACACCTGTATGGGGGTTACTTATAAGTCGGTATAAACCTCTACTTACCAATATTATACAAACATCTTGTGTAATATTAGGGCTAATTGTTTTGTTGTATCAGGGGGTACAAATGCATTGTACCAGGACCTTAACTTTGTGAATGATAACAAATATAAGAAAGGGTGATAACTCAGTAAATACTATAATGTTCCAAGACCTAAAATTGTGTTGTCCTGTCTATATGCACAAAGGTTTATCCTAGGCCAAATAATTCTAAAGCAATACTATGTAGTATACAAACTTAGAAGCAATAGTTCTTGACCTTAAAATTCAGAGTCACAGTGACCTTGCTACGATATGTGCTACTTAGTCTTCAGATAACTTATCTTATGTTCCAAGTTTCATGAAGACATCTTCAAAGTCCAAAAAATGATGACCTTGACAAAACTCAAAAGGTTCCCTTCCTGTCTGTTGCTAATTTGGTAACCATGCCAACTGAAAGTATATTTCTATTGTACCCAACAGCTTGACTCAGGAGTCTGGGCTGCCTGTTTTTCATGTTCCTTTATAACCCACAATTGTCAATATCTTAAGTTTGTGGTTATATATAAGATCTATGACATTAGCATTCAACTTTAAGAATATATTGGCCCTATATAATGTGACATTTTTGTAAAATAATAAATGCTCAATTTCAATTAATTACAGCCTTAACTTCCCCTTCTGTTGTTATATAAGCTAGGGTCCCCTGTAATTCAGCAGCTGAACATTAACAAAGCTGACTGTGATTTCACACTGATTAGGAACTCTGATACAACTTTAAATCACACCAAGACAACCCCATTGTTGATCAGTCTCAAAGAGATCAGGTTACAGATTGTTTAAAACTACATCACAATTAAATTAGTTCATTTCCCTTAAACAGGGAAGTTTCATCATAATCAACAAGAGAGGACTCCATAGAGAATTGATTTGTGTGATTACGGTGCACCAGTAGTTAAAGGAAATCACAAATTAGAACAGAGTTTGTAATTATGCTAAGTATTTTAGATCTTACTTTTTTCTTATCTTCATCAACATCAAACAATTTACAAACAGTAAAACGGTTTCTACATTTTCCTTTTATTGATAAACAATCAGAAAATCTTCAAAACATATGAAATGGTTAATTTCTTTCGAGAGAAAGTTTTTCTAAACTTAATTAGTGAATTAAATTCCTTCATATAAAGATGTGACAAATGGTTTTCATGTCAACTACATACATATATACAACTTGAATCTAACTTGAAAATACTCTGAACTCTCCAGCCACGACTTGCTTGATTCTGTCAATATAGAAGTTTACCATTTCATTGACCTTAGTTCATACATTGTAGGATATTTTTACATTTATATGTCCATAGTAAAGAAAGATTAACTGGTCAGTGTACTTTAAGTGTGACAATGACTAAAGACGACTTCATGTGATTACTCCTTCTACATCTAGCTCCCAGTATAAGTAGAATCCTGCAGGACACAGAGCTATGTTGTTAGTCCAAAGAGGATGCTGCTTGAAAGGACAAATCTGCTATTATCTCAACAAATCATGGAGAAGTTGATCAAAGAGATGTAAAAGCTAGCTATTCATGTCAGCCTTGCCACTACATGTTAATCAGTCAGTGATGGTCACAGGCAATCACTTAATCTTATCTCATAGCTTCACTAATGACAATTAACTACAATATCAACTCAAGCACTCACAATGTCACCACAGGGCCATTAAATATTCATCTCACATTTCCCTGTCCAAATCATACTGAGAACATCTACAGGGAGAGGGATGTCTGCAATCTTTGTACTTTTGTACCATCTAACAAATAGCTCTAGATAGCATGCAGTATAACTTTATCACTTTTGTTGGTGCTGAATTCTAGTATGAAGGTACCAAAACATGTTCAATTTTGACCACACTGCACTACTTTGAAATCCTGGGTCAATATACCATTCATTATCAGTTATAATTAGGAAACACTAATAAATGTTAAGTTTTAATTTCAAAAACGCTATCACGAGTTATCAAGTAGAAAAAATTCATTGTATTAAAATTACAAAAATGTCTGTTAACAACATTGATAAACTTAATTATAACAGAAACTTAATTACCAGAAACATATTTTTATGAAAACAATATATAAAATTTCATAAAATTAGCATACAAAAATCTAAATATGATTCATTTACTAACATGTTAAGATTTACATAGACACTATGGCCTGCAATTTAAGTCACTTCCAATACACATTAAACCTAAATGTATGTTTTCATTTGGTGTAAAAGACTCTGATAATTTGTTTCTTAATTAAAAGAAAAACAATAAATATGAAACATGACAGAAATAGACAGTAATAGCTGTTTATCATTGAGGCATAAAACAATTGCCCAAAACTGCAAACTAATTCTCCCTGTGAAAAGAAAAGTATCCTCCTAAAGGGGTTATATTCTTCCAGTTTATTACTTTTTGGAAACTTGAGAAACACAGATAATTAATAATGCTTTTCTCGTGAGAATGTGTACTAATGCTTTGCCAACTGGCAAAGGACAAAAATATGGGAGTAATTTTTTTTTTTTTTCCCGATTTATCGCATTTTTGTATGGAACATAATAAATGGCGAGAAGTCATGCCCCTTATTCAGATGACCCTGTCGTGATCTTTATGACAAGCTTTACTAACCATGCGCACGCTCAGTTGATAAAGAAAATGTCCTACAACAACAATAATGAATCGTGGTCGAAAGCCAACACTTAAAGTTTAAACCAGAAAAATACAGACAGGTAGTGTCACCATATATAAGAGTTGTGTTTATATTTTTTTTTAATGTTTTATGTTCGGTTGAACTAAGTGAATTAGAACATCAATTAATTTAACGAAGGCATACAGGTCGAATATTATTTGTAAACAAGTACACGTGTATAGCATAGCGATTATTGATGACATGGGTTGGAATGTCTTTGTGAACAGCACGAGGAAGGCACACAGGTAAATAATTAGGTGAATGGTTTTTTTTAGGGGACCAGCTTAATCGTTGGATTATACAAAGACTTTAGTGATTTCTGGAGGTCAAGGTTATTTGGTGCCAAACTTTAATTAGGCAGCATATAAACAAGAAAATACCCAATTTCTATCTATTGTTTACTTGATTACATCACATTTTATATCCATGCAACTGTTATTTCTATTCTAATCTAGGCATTTATTTGAGGTTTTAGCCAATTTTAGTTAATTTGAAATGTATCGTTTTAGAGAAAATTACAGCTTTAAGAGTAGTTACAAATCTGTAAAAGTATGTAATGCTATAAACTCTGTAGCTAAGCTATCATCTTCAAAAGATAGATATAAATCCATCAATACTTACCATATATACAGTTGGCCCATTCATAATGTGATAGATATGTAGGTAGAAATTTCTCTAAGCCATGAATAAAATCCAAAGATTAGAAAAAGAAATCTCAATGTATATTAGACAAGCATAATCTATAAATGTACTAAAACAAACATATTTTATACTTTATTTGTAATCATGGTCGATCATAACATTTATTTGGCAATAAATAATTCTATCCCTCACTTAAAACTGTCAACAGAACATGAATATCTTAAGAAGATCTGTTTGTTATTCTCGTACATGACTTGGCCTTGCTTTCAGAGAGACCTTGGCTATTATGCAGCACCAATGCATCCACTACCTATGTCACAAGAGACTTCATTAAAGTGTTTTTAGGGCCAGAGTAATCAATATACAATTTATTTCTACATCAACAACTTCTGTGTGTCATGAATATCGTGAATATTGCTACTACAGCAAGTGCTGATCTAATACCAGTGCACAGAATCTTGTTAACCAAAAACAACAACAAAATTATAGTTTTCTGATACATTTAAAAATTAGTTTATTTCTAACACATCAAACTGTAGATTTAAGACTTTATATTTGTAGCCCATAGAAATGTAGATTCAAGACTTTTATTTCTAACCCATAGAAATGTAGATTTAAGACTTATTTCTAATCCATAGAAATGTAGATTTAAGACTTTATATTTCTAGCCCATAGAAATGTAGATTTAAGACTTTATATTTCTAGCCCATAGAAATGTAGATTCAAGACTTTTATTTCTAACCCATAGAAATGTAGATTTAAGACTTTATATAAAATTGTAGATTTAA
>JAUMGZ010218808.1:0-10408 GCA_032359645.1 Pododesmus macrochisma
GTGATGTCTTGAGGTTGTCTAAGTGTGTTGTCTGGTAGACGTGTTGTCATACTGTCGTATAGTCGTGTTGTCATGCTGTCTTGTATTCACGTTGGCGTGCTATCTTGTAGTCACGTTATCGTGATTTCTTGAAGTCGTGTTGTTGTGCTGTCTGGTAGTCATGCTAACGTGCTGTCTTGAAGTCGCATTATCGTGCAGTAAATATCAAGGCGATATTAAACAGCACGATAAAATGCAGGGCGGCAATAAAACAAATTATAAACCTCAATTCTAGTAACATATACGGACTGACTTAGAACGTGTTGAATTAGAACACGTCATCACCACAAAGAGAAAATACAATAATAAACTTCAAGTCTAGTAAAACATGCGGACTGACTTAGAACGTGATGAACTAGAACACGTCATCACCACAAAAAGAAAGTACAAATATAAACCTCAAGACTAGTAAAACATGCGGACTAACTTAGTACGTGTTGAATTGGAACACGTCATTCCCATAAAGAGAAAGTCCAATAATAAACCTCAAGACTAGTAAAACATACGGACTGACTTAGAACGTGGTGAATTAGAACACGTCATCACCACAAAGAGAAAGTAAAATAATAAACCTCAAGACTAGTAAAACATACGGGTTGACTTAGAACGTGGTAAATTAGAACACGTCCTCACCCCAAGAGAAAGTAAAATAATAAAACTCAAGACTAGTTAAACATACGGACTTACTAAGAACAAGTCATCACAACAAAGAGAAATTCCAATAATAAACCTCAAGACCAGTAAAACAATTTGACTGACTTAGAACACCCCATCATCATCAATATCATCATCATCATCATCATCATCAGAGAGAGAGAGAGAGAGAGAGAGAGAGAGAGAGAGAGAGAGAGAGAGATTAATTAGGACTTAACATAATTTCCAGAATATTTCACCGATATCGTCACTAAAGCAAAAGGAGAACATAGAATTCATTGACGATTTCAGCTGAACAACGTTCCAAGAAAAATATTCTGCATGGTGTTTCCGAAAATCACAACTTTGGGGACTGAATTTTTAGTTTGAATTAATTTCAAGAATATATTCAGCATCTGAAGCTTTGTAAATATGTGTTCACAACTATGAATATATACACCTTTTTCATATCCTAATTCAAAAATACTAATTTTCTTTTGTTTTAATAATAAAAAAGTCTTCTTATGTCATAGTTTTGTTAAAATAAAACATAAAACCGCCTGGTAAGTCAGAGGTTTCTGGTCGTGTTTATAAGCCTAGTAATGTCATAGTTTTCATAAATTAAATTGTAATTCGACAAATGTAAATTATTAATGAATTTCAGAATACCTTTTTTTATAAGGACAAATTCCTTAAACTTCAGTGATTACATGCAAACTATACTAAAATCATCAGAATTGTTTTAATACGAATCTTAACATTTGAAAAGAATATAATTAGACGGGTTGGATTTGAAAATTCTCTTCATTTGTGGCACGCACTGTTTTAAAAAAAAATTAAATTTATTATATTATTTATATATTATATAATATATAGTTGGCCAAAGAATAGCTTTAATTTTTATTTTATACTTTTTGTGCTTTATAGATTTTTTATTTTCAGAATTAATTTTGTTCAACGGCATGGTAAATTAATTATTTTTAGATATATTGAACAATGTTTAAATTACAAAGAGAACATTTATTCTGTCTACATTATTCAAGCCGTTAATTACCTTAAAATATATATCTTCACTATTTTTCTTTTTTTTCTTTATTGTTAGTGCAAGTATTTTTTTTTTTTAATTATCAGTGAACAACAAATAGATGGCAAATTGACATGGCTCATGTCTGGATACGAAGTATATACCTTGCTTCAACCCTCATAATTTAAAAACAACTTAAGTAAAACAAATTGTCATTAAAATATTTTTAATTAATTTTCACTTATACTTATAACACACATATAACACACATGTAGCACACATATAACACACACTTGATACGAACAAGACTTTACATTTGGTTCAAAATAAACTCTCATATCATAAATAAGATTTATATCACAATTTGTCACATGAATAAAGTAGACTATAATATCTACAATATCCTAAATTGACACAAGATCCCTAAACAATGTCGAAGAGAAATCATTGAAAACACACCAAGCAAAAATTATGTCCATTCTTTTTCTATTATTATTTTTGTTTCTTGTGTCCTTTCAGTGTCTCACAAAAAAGCACTGGCTTTGTATGTTTTTAATTATTCAAGCACGTGCAAAGCCTTGCGAGGAACAAATGTACCTTTTTCACCGGAGAGTGACACTTGATTGTCTGTGCGCCCATTCACTGCCTTCTGAATGCAATGATTGCATTACTTGGTTATAGTTAAACGGAAATTGTCCAATGCTTGGAGACCTTAGAATAAATTCCGATGTTGGCGATACTCCGGGGATTCCTTGGTAACCACTAAGCGTTCCGTATCCAGGAAGTGATAAAATATTCGGTGTTAGTCCGTGATGGTTTCTCATGAAACCACTACTGTACAAGTTAGCTGACGCCAGAGACAATTGAAGAGACGTTGGGTTCTGTCCTTTCAAATCTATAATTTTCGGTGGTGGACTTGGAATTCGGTCAAAAATGTCGTATTTTCTTTTCTTTGATTTTTCTGTATTATTGCATGTTGCGTCTTCGATCGATTTTCGTTTTGGAGAGTTTACAGTTTGTTCGTCTCTGTCCACATTTCCGATGATGCTATCAATAGTAAAAAGTCGTTTACGAACTTCCGGGACTTGGTTTACCGGAGATATATCTATTGTACTTGAATAACAAATTTCACTATTATTTGGCAGTGAGTCTTTAGAGTTTTCGTCATCGGAGCAAATGTTTATTCCACTGTCGTTTTCACCGGGACTGCGACCCTTCGGATCTCTCAAAGCGATACCATGTGAATATTCACCTTCAACATCCGAATCTCCAAAATCATCTTCATCATCCTCCGACACGTTTCTGGACTGGTCATCGTCGTCTTTCGATCCTGGCATTTTGACCCTTCTTTTCCTCCGCCTGTAGTTTCCATTTTCGAACATTTCCTCACAGTTGGGGTCAAGGGTCCAATAATTACCCTTTCCTGGTTTGCCCTTTTCCCTTGCCACTTTCACAAAACAGTCGTTTAAACTTAGATTGTGCCGAATTGAGTTTTGCCATCCTTGCTTGTTGTCATGGTAATATGGAAAACGTTCCATGATGAATTGGTATATTCCATTGAGAGTGATTTTTCTGTCCGGAGCACTTTTAACAGCCATGGCAATGAGAGCAATGTAAGAATACGGCGGCTTCTGGGGCTGTTCTCGTCTCTGCATTTCTTCTATCATTCTTAGAGCATACGCCCTGTTAAAATCCATCGGGGGATAGAATAACTGTGAGGGGTGAGAATAAGGGGCCAGACCTGGCCCTATCCCTGCGTACGGAGAATACAATCCACCCAACACGTGGTTTCCATTAGCAACAGATGCAGCCGGGTGCCCTGGTGGAAGTTCGTTTGGCGATGCCATTTCTTGGTATGTCAACGCAATGATTAACAACCGATGAAGTTGGCTAAATTAATTGTCTCGCTTTTTATACACTGCAGTGATATATGTCTCCTTAAACTCAAATAAAGATGTGATGTATGAACATCAAACTTCCATTAAGTTCGTAACTCTATCTGTTGTAAACGTCTCTTTGAATCAAGTTATCCCAGGATATACACCTTGCGTTGCAGTGATAGACCGTTCACGGGAGCGTGCCGCAGGTTAATGAAGCTATGACCAGTATCGGACTAGTTTATGTGATCGCGGCTGATATCATTATTGTTGTATGTTATTATTTTTACACAGTAAGTTGACTAACTGATGGCTAAAATAAATCGAGGCGTGCGTAAACATTTGTAAAGTAGCTTTTTGTCCTGAAGGCGAGAGGGTTGTCAATTAGCGAGGGTATTAGCTCGCGCAGATACCACTCAGCCAATCAGCGTTGACGTCTGCTAGCAAAATGTTTATCAAACATTGTTAACGAATCTTAGGCCCACCCATGTAGGACGGTAAATGTTTATTTTGAAATTTCAAAACGAGAAATTGACCACCCTTTGTATAAACAAGCGTTTAGACGCGCTGTACGGCTCACTCTAGAAGTCTCCATGTTAATTATCCGGGCGGAATAATTCATGATTATATCTGGCCATTATACTATATATCACACACACGTTCTGCCTTCCCGTTTCATAAACGATTTAATCACGCTATTTCAGAAATTGTTTTATATATGTTTGAAAGCTGTTGAATATTACCAGATCCCTTAACAAAAATAACTGTTATATTTCCAGCGTGCTGCGTTTGACGATACAACAAGTGCACTGTAGTAAAACCAATTAAATACATGATAAAGATACCTAATGTTGCTACTGTTCCGTTTCACTGTACAGTGGTCTGCTCTGTTTTATACAAACAGCTCACTTTAAAATACAGAGTTTATATTTCTTGAGAACGAGCACATTATTTACCAGTATTTTTTTAAAATAAAAATGCAAGTTTATTTTGTGTCATTTCATTTCAGTGACTTGCGCTGTTTTATAGAAACCGTTCACTTTAAAATTTACAATTATCGTCTAGTGAGAAAATGTGCTTTAAATGAAGAAAAATATATAAAATGAATGCCGTGTTATATAATTCTCTTGATTGTAACTGGCCCAGAAATGTAGAAATTGTTCGCTTTAAAGTAACAAAAAATATATATGTATCTCAAAAATGAAAAGATGTTTAACAGACGAACAAAATGTACGAAAAAACACGATAGTTAGTGTTAACTTTTCATATTTAAATTTGTTTTGCTGAAATAATTTTTTTTTTATTATTCAGTCGTGCTTCAAAAAATATTTTAAAGTATGAACTGTTTCTGTTATTAGAAATGTCGCTCATGACATTCAAAAGACAAAGTCTGAACAAAATTATTCCAATAGATTGTTCTGTTTTATTGTTTTTCTATAAACACTCTCTTGCTTTGTTATACGGAAAATAATATATAGTGAATCAAAACGTTTATAATCAGGAAAACAAAATACATAACAAATATATTGTCCTGAACTATACGTAAGAAAAAAATATCAATTAAATTTGGAAAAGCTTATCAATGTGCATTATCATCGTTCATTTATATAGAAAAAGGACTATGTTTATAATTAATCAAATATGATAGGTCTATTTGTTACGAGAAACTAAATAATTTTTGCTTAAAACGTATATGTTGTTTGAATAAGTAAACCAAACGATTGAATTAAATTGTGTTTTTGTTTTAATAGATACAAGTTAAACTGTTTTTTTGTTATTTCTTTAATGGATTTATAATGGTTTGTATACAAATGTTTTTTTTACACGCGTTTACTTTGCTAAAATGAGTAATGTTCATAGTTGTTATTTGTGTGACTTTGCATACGATTTCATGAAATTGCACTATTACAGAGAATAAATAATTTAATTACTCTTCCATTGCATACTGAGATTATTAATATGAAACTTGTTATTTGAAATTCAATTATATCTTTCTTACCTGGAATTGAAGTTCGATTAACAAGTGACCGATTTTTTTTTTAAATCGAAGAATTTCACATAGAAATATTTATACATAGAAATGTGTATACATTCTTGTTAAGTTTTTAAACATTTATCTGTGAACATTGAGTACGTAGCACGTGAAACCGCCTTTATCCTCTAATAAAATGTTCATCATCATACAAGCGGGATATGTGCTATATTCGCTGGTCCAAGTGAATGACAAGTGTTCATTGTTTTAACTCTACTTTGTCCTCTTGTTGAATAACAATTAATTCTTAGTTTAAAACTCTCTCTACGTGACAAGAAAAACGTATCATCATTTATTTTCCCTGGGCAAGTAAAGTGTATAACATCAGCCTTTTTAAGCTTGTATCTCGCTTAACCTCCGTTCTGCGGGCATTCGTATTAACAACACGTCCAATTAAGACCATGTTGTAAATCAGGAACAACTCTCCAAATGTCCATGTGTGTAAGAAAACCAACAAGTCATAAATATGGCGGCAAAACAAGAGGCAAAAAAGTTAGAATAATAAATGAAAATTACTTAATGTCAAAACTCAAATCATTTTTTACGCCCTGTCGTGTCCCTGTTTTTTTTTTTTGTGGTTTGTAAATATATCGCGTGTTGTAAACATATACATAGTTAGGTGTTAAGCGATGTTAAAGAAAAATGTACACAGAAAACCACAAATCTCTCTCTCTCTCTCTCTCTCTCTCTGTTCAACAAAATAAAGATAATCATATTATAAGTAATATTTTCTTTTGCGTAGAAAACTATTTTTTAAAATTACAAGTAACGTAATTTATATTTATATTGTATTTGCAACAAAACACACATTTATAGGAATGTTTTTAACAACAAAAAATATTTAAAAACTATTAGAATTGTAAAAAGATAAATCATGAAAATGGGCTTCGGTAAATTCAAGTTATACAAGATATTTTTGTTTCGAAAAACTCATGATCATGATTGTCTTTTTCGCACAAAAGGCAGAACTGAGAAGAAATAAGATACAAATATAGCACATATGAAGAAAAAAGACCAACACAACGCTTATTTCGTTTAAAAAGATTTTGAATAGATATATTTTATGCCGGCAAGCAACCTTATCAAACAACCACTGCAATGAAAGGCTATAATATATATTTTATATAGCAAAATCATTTTAACGAAAGAGAAATTCAAATCCATAATCAAATATAATTTTGTGATATCAAATATTGCAATAGTACTCGTTTTTCACTCCGTAGAATTAACCAACTTAATTATTAATAAGGAAGTGTTTTTAACAAATTTATTAGGGAACGGATATTGTTATAACAACATAAGACTACTTTGTCGTCCGCGGCACTTTGATCCCCGGACTGCGCCGTATTGCGATGATTAGAATAGCACTCCAATACTTTATCATTGGATTAAGGGAGGGGTGATCAGGTGAGACGTGCCCAGGTAAATAATCCAGGTGTATAATCCCCAGGTACAATAGTCAAACAACCCGATCACTCAACAGATCACCTGTAATCAATTAACAATAAATGCGGTGCTAATTCTAGACAGAAAGTGTAAGTTTTAGAATTCTATCGTTTTTCCAGTTGATCGGAGAGTGTTACTCTTTTACTGGTAGATGTAAATATTTTTTCAAAACATTACGGGCATGTTAATTGACTTTTGACAGGTGCTCATTGTGTTCGACTCAGACCAGATCGGAGGGTCATGGAGGATAGCTTCTACGTGTTATGATAATAGCAGACAATGAGGAGGAATGTAAGAGGAACTGTCTCCATCTATAATGTTGTAGTAATAACAATGTTTTATATACACACAATAAACAGTGTTATGAAGGAGGAAGAGCATTTTTTCCAGATGATTTTTTTCATGTTCATTTTGGGTTTAATTCTAAGAAAAAAATATCGAACAATTTTGCCAATGTAATCAAGAATATCTTGATTGGTATAAAAAAACAATAGCAGTCACTCAAAATAGGGCATACTTTTGTATTGGTATTTTAGAAAAAATATATGAATTTAAAAGATTATCGCGCCTGTTTATTATCTATTTCTAAAATAAATATTATTCGGGAGGGGGGTTGTGTTCTTTTTAATGGAAATTTTAAACGTACAAAAGTATAACTTGAAATTGATACACCCTCTCATTTACTGTTACCACAAAAAATTGACTGGATGATAATATATATCCATGGTCAATAATCTTAAAATGTGTATTTACAGTATAGATACACAATGTACATTACATGTATATTTCATATAAACATTGTGTTAAACATTCCATGCACGTGTAACACGTAACCATATGTGCACATGCTTCTGTTTTCTATACATAAAATCTGTGTTATAATTGTGCACAAAGAACTAGTTTTTATGATACTAATTTTCTAAATTTTCAATGTCTGTGAATGCTTTTTTGAAGTTTTGTTCAAATCTGTGAATTTAGAGAAAGAAAAAAATATTTTCTCGTCTCAACGAGATTATGCAACAAAAACCTTATTAATTAATTAATTAATGAATTAATGAAACAATCGATTTAGACTTTTTTAAACGGATTTACTTTAAAGACAGTTATTGTTGAACAGAAATGGAGATAATGTAAATACGTGATAGTATAAATAAAAGTAAAACTATTACCTGAAAAAGACACATTTAAAATAAAAAAAATAAATAAAAAAGCTCTGTTACATGAAAATGGTTTAATCAGTTATGCGTAAAGAAAACTGCGCCTGTTTTTGTATTTCCACACTATGTTACTGATTTGTGATAGTTATTTAAACGAGTTAGTTTTCTTTGAATTATTTTTTTTCCGACTTAAAGAAAGTTCAGGTATGTTAACACCGCACACGCTTTAAAACACACACCTCTTTTAATGTAAAGCAAGTCTAGATATAATAACAGTCCAAAAGTTAATAAAGACTTGTTGATTTAAAATATTCAAAGTTACATAATTGTAATAATTTTTAATATACTGTAATATACATTGCGAAACTGGCAGATATGTAAATGTTAATTATGATCAGCGCTTATGTACTGTTTGTAAAATGAATAAATAGAGATTTAAGAGTAGCATTTTTACCAAAATATTATCCTAGATGGCCTACAATTCACAAATTTTGTAATTTAATGTCGTCAACAAATAGCAAGTTATTAAGAGCCTTAGCTAAATTCGTAAATTTTTCTTTTAACAGGCGTAATTTTATTATTAAATAGAAAGTACTGTCTCTTCTGTAAAAGCAATTGTCAATCACCAATTATTACATCATGTCATGTATTGCTATAAGTTGTAATATGTACTTTATGCAATTACAAATAAACTGTCAAACTGTAATTCATAATATATAATACAACAGATAATACCCGATAAAGTGACATTTTTTTATAAAAAAGATATAACGAAAAAAGATATTCTCCCACGCATTCGTATCGACGGGTTGATACAGTATATAGATAACACATGCAGACGACATTGTGTATCAATGTTGGTACAAGCTCATACTTAGCGGCCCTTTTAGGGATTACCTGGTAATATGATAGCCCTCTTTGACTTTCCTTACTTACTAAATATACATAACACCTACACAGGTAAATTTACACCAGGTATCAATAAGCTTTCACACCTGAGCGTATCTGTTCAATTTACACAGATAATGTTGCGTCAGAAGTCCGGAAGATGTAGATTAGTGGTGTGTACATAGGCATCCATCTTGATAGATATGTTGTTTAGATTGTCTCGAAACTCAAAAATATATGTAAGTTTTCTAGTTTACTTCTTTAATAAAGTTTTGATGAAACTGCTCTTTGTCTGTTGCGTCAGTAAGTTTTGAAAAGATCTAAAACAATGATTTTTCAGTGAGTTCGGTAACCGAACTTACCCTTATGTTTTTTTGGCATTTCGCCTGTTAAAACTTTTAACAAGCAAGTTCAATTTACAAAAAATAACCAAATAAATCAAAAACTAAAAGCTATCTATTAAAGAAGGTGTAAAGGAAACAGGATTTTTTTATTTAATGTAACACACATGTGGAAAGTTCCTAGCTTCTGATCACCTCATCAAAAATACAAAAAAAACAGTAAAAAGTAATTGAAAATACATAATCAGGACCGTCGCCCGGGAAGACCAAAAATGGGTTGAGGTTGGGGGTTAGGGGGGGATCAAAAATATTATTTTTCGCACACATACATATTGGCCTGGAATATTGTCATAGAAAAAAAAAACTACAAAATTTCTCGGGGAATTGCCCTCTCACCGCGGCTACGGCCCTCACAAATGTGTGGTTTAACTTAATTAATTGATATTGTTTAATACATATCTTAATAAATTATATCAAGACATTGATGCTCTTGTATCCAACAATTTTTAACCACAATTTTCAAATGCAACAGTTAATTTACATAATACATGTATAATTATATCTATGTTTTAATAGATCAACATAGAGCACTTTGCTCTCCTGAAACATATGAAGTTAGTATATATTAAATCTAACTTAACTCATAGTATATATAATCCTTCGAATTGTTTCATTAGGTTGCTGTATTGTGTTTGTAATGGTATACATTATATGCTGTAATATAACTAGAACAATTTATGTTCTCTACACTGTATTAGCCATGACTTTATGTTTATGTGTTTATGTTATTTGTGATGCCTATTAGCAAAATGCTCAAGGTAAATAAAAGAATTGATGAAACATGATTTTAAGCACAGCAAACATTTCATGTTCTAATACAGATATCAAATCATCTATAATAAATACTAGGGGGCCATCCATAATTATCAACCTTTTTCCAAAGTCTGCAAACAGCCGTCTTTTCTCGATCG
>JAUMGZ010218819.1:0-11581 GCA_032359645.1 Pododesmus macrochisma
GAGGTTCTTATTGCAAAAGGTACCACTTTGGCATGTCCTTATAACATGTTTTTACGATACGTCAGAGTGGCAGTTATCGATTTGTGTTCAGATCATTTCTTATTCAAAGCTGTCTTTAGAAGCAAAAAGGTTTGCAGGTTGATATACAAGAATAAAAAATTGAGCTACACAAGAGCGAGAGAATGTTTAATATCAAAACTGAAATTAGTATCGCAAGGTTTAAATTTGGGTTTGCATTCAATGAGGTCTGGGGGTGCTTCAGAAGCAGCCAGAAGCGCCGTAAACGACAGGTGCTGGAAAAGGCATGGAAGGTGGAAAAGTGAAACTAGCAAAGATGGGTATGTGGAGGACGCTATTGAAAAGCGTTTGGAAGTTTCAAAAAGCCTTCGTTTGTAATTCTTGTAACCAAAACGTTAACATTTTAAACCATCGAAAACGGGTCCCCCAATTGTTGTTTTTTCTAGTGTCAACGCACGGCGGGCTAGTCAGCAATATATATATATATTTGTTGTTTAATTTATTTAACAAAATGTTGTGATTTTTGGAGAAGGGTTTGAATAGTCATGATTCAGAAAAATAAGGATTTATATTTTCCCGCGTTTCGTTAGTAATAGCGGGAAAATAATATCTTTTGGGTTCGAGGTTATATGATGTTGTTTAGTAACGGTCAGTTTTGACCAATCAAAATTGAATACTTTGGGTCTGTCGGGGACAGAGAAATGTAAAGGCATTTTCTAGCCGCCATCAGGCCAAGCAAGTCAATTTTTAATTTTCAATTCTTGTGAATTTTGTTTGCGAGTGTTGGTTATCACTCAATGTACGAGTTTATAAGCGTCAAAAGGTTTCCAGAGTATTTTGTCTTCTACATGAAGTTTATCTCTGGTTTTAACCCTGGACGGATGCATTTGTGGAATATTGTCAAGTAATACGCGATTTTGTGAGCGTCAAAAAGTTTTCAAAAGTATTTGACTTCTATATGAAGTTTATTTCTGGATTTTTATCCTGGATGGATACATAAGTAAATGGCCAATTCTGGTTTTTTAAATATACACGTTGTGATAATTGAAAATATGATGCAATGTAAAGTAAAAGTTGTGTACATGTAATGTGAATTAATATGTTGCGTTTAATATTGTAATAAACGCCCAATGTCTAGTGTCAACGCACGGCGGGCTAGTCAGCAAAATATATATATATATGTTGTTTAATTATTTAACAAAATGTTGTGATTTTTGGAGAAGGGTTTGAATAGTCATGATTCAGAAAAATAAGGATCTAACATTGATAGAAAGTGATGAATATATCTCTCATTCCCTAATGCTTAACTTTCATTGCAAACATCAAAAACAACCTAATTACATCTAGTTTATCATTATTATGATCATCATGATCAACTTCATATATAACATTATGTTCAAACATATCCCAGGTGTAACAGGACATTAATTAAACCATATTATTGCATTGCAAACATGATATATTTATACAAAGGTTCCTTTGAGAAATAATCATTTCATCAAAGAATTAATTCTAATAGCTAAACTAAACAGTAAAGATTGTTTTGTAAATAGAGAGCTGTTTGAAGGCAAGTAAGTAAATGCAGTCGTGTATTTTTACCTTCTGACTGTCACTTTTATCCGAAGCCTGGAAGCTTCTGGTGAATGAGATGATGATGACCTCTTTATCACGACCTTGATATTGATCAACTGTGTTTACCTCAATACCACAATAGTCTGATGATAATGTGTGACGTATAGTGTTGACTTGGTTACGGTAAGGGGCTATAACTCCAATGTCTGAGGTGTCTACACCTCCCTGGAAAATAAATATTAGTTATGCTCTTCTAATTTTGTATCTGATATATTGCATTATAAGAAAATGTGTACAGTACTGTAGCATTTTGAAAACGGTTCAAGCTTTCTCAAAAGGGTAAAAAATCGAAGTACTGTTGGACCTTAGACAATTAAGGATCAGCATTTCAAATTTTGTCCAGTGATGTATATCACATATCATGAGATTTCGTTCACATAAAAATGTAAAAAGAAATTATTGAAAATATGAATAATATAACAAAACAGCTATTGACCAAGTTGTGGGCATCAAATATTTGTTGGACCTGCAAGACTGTCTCGTACTGTGACAGCTCTGCCTTCAGCTCCAACAAAACATATGTTACCCTCAAACCCAGTAGATAACTGTATTATAAGATCATTAGTAGTGAATGTTTGAACAATCCCATGGTGTTTGTAACACAGAAATCTTTCTTAACCAAGTGATGATTAATATACTAATTAACATAAAAAAATTAATTTATAAGTTGTATTATATTTAAAATACCCCAACAGCGTTAAACCAAAACTTAATTTTACCTTTTTAAGCTTTTATATTAATAGAAATAACTGCTTCTTGAAATTGTAGAATAGTTATTTTTTTCGTTTTTTTTTTATTATACACTGGTCATACTTATTAATATCTCTAATTGGTAATGATTATGTAATCATGCAAATTGAGTTTCCAGTAACGTTTGAGCATACTTTTATGGAATATAAATGCAGGAAAAAATCTTAGTATTGCTACACACTCAGTTCATGATTATACAGTAAACAAGATGTTGCTCTATTCAGTAATACTTACCACAATCAATGCTTCTACAAGAGACAGAACAATTCTGGCTTCATCTAGATTTACAATAAAGCCTGATTTATCCCTGGTCTCCCTGGCGGGCACCTATTAAAGATATCAAAATAACTTGAATGAATGCTTCATCCACCAAATTGAAAATACAACTTCCAACCACTTCTGTATCTATAAAATATATTAATGTTATCTATTGAATCGTGTTTGTTTCATCTTGACAACTTGTGAGACTATACAGTTTTTATGAGAATCGTTTAATTATTAATTACAAATTCAAGAACATCAGTTTTGCTTACATCAATTGTATATAGAGACAAAACAGCATTATTACTAACATAAGACTTGAATACATGAATCTTGAAACATAAATAGCCAATGGTTGAAATGTTACAGTGAAAAATCTGTTTTAATTACATGTACATGTACCAGGAAAAGATATCTTGTCTTCTATTTTGACTACATTTAACTTTACCTGACTTGTATTAATAAACACAACTTCCTTGTTTCCATCAACAGCTACTGAGATCCAACTGTCACTGGCATATTTCTACAAGTTAAATCAAATTGTTTTTATACGAAATAATCTTAATTTTTCAGCATATTTAATATTGTATGAATAAACAAGAGGCCAAGAGGGCCTGTACTGCTCACTTGGCTATTTTAGTGATTATGGCAAAAGATAACTATATTTTTCTCCCTAGTTTGGGATTTGCCATTCAGTACCATATGTTTTAAGGCAAAATGCACTGAAATGTACATGTGCCTTTTATTTAAGGATGATTCAGACAAAACATTGATTAAACCAAAGTCATTTTGACAGTGTTGTTATATTTTTCCCTATTTGACAGCATTGTTTAGGTCGCTGGAAACCCTCATTATTTGTACAATATTGAGAGTTGAAAGTATAGAGATGCTACCAGTCAGATATGAGTGTTATTGTTTACATCAAAAGAAGTTGTTTAAAACATTATAGATGAAATTGCCTCCTTTTGAATTTACCCCTTGGCTCATTTTGGGGTCAGCACCACCATTTGTACACATTTGAATCACCACCACCAAGAATGCAATGAATAACAATACAATCTGTTGTGTCGAACTTTGACCCAAAAATGTGTAATCTATTTTTAACCCAGCCTCATGCCTTGTACAATCTTGTTTCTACAGGTTCTGAAGGTACTGCATACCAAAAGGATAAGCTCTAACCCTAATTGTTTATGAGGAGTAGGTTTTTTATGTTTTTTCCTAATTTTGACACTTTCTGCCCCCTTGTTGGTCCTCTGGGGGTCAGCCCCTTAATTTGTACAAATTTGAATCCCCTTCCCCTATGGATGCCTCCTGCCAAATTTGGTTAAAATCTGTCCAGTAGTTTAGGAGGAGATGTCGTTTAAAGCAGTTATTAATGATTTTGTCAAAAATTTGTCCTATTTGGGCCCCTTAGTGGTGCCCCCTGGGGGCCTACCCCCATATCAACACTTCTGAATCTTCTTAACATAGATATACTTTCTACCAAATTTGGATGAAATTGATCCAGTAGTTTTTAAGACATAGTCAACAATGCAAGAAATAACGACATAATCTGTGATGTCGAACTTGACCCAAAAACGCATAATCTATTTTTGACCCCAGCCTCATGTCTTGTACAATATTGATTCTACAGGTCCTAAAGGTACTGCATACCTAAAGGATAAGCTCTAGCCCTCATAGTTTATGAAAAGAAGATTTTTGAAGTTTTCTCTAATTTTGAGACATTTTGAAAAAAATTATGGTATAAACAGCTACGTATACGAGTAAATCAAAATTAAATATAAAACACTTACAAATCGACTAGAATTATTGTTTCGGACTGTTTTTGCGTTCCCAAATGCTTCAAGTAAAGGATTGGATTCCAGAATAACATCTTTTACTCTCTGAAATATAAAATAAATATTTTTATTTCTTAACCTGAAACAAAGCCAAAGGTTAGTTTGTACATTTTTTCAAGTATTCCACAAATACTTGAAATAACACAATTTGATTTCATTTCATTGATTGATTCATTCATTCATTCATTAAGAAGCCAGTTTTATGAGTTATTGGTTAAATGATTTATTTCTATTCAGGAACAGAGGCCCCAGCATTCTTAATATTATGACATCTTTACTTAAGACCCCAGAACAGTGGCGGTAAAGTATTATAAAGAGTCAACATGCCTATAAACATGAACTGAATTCTAAAGCCTCAAGATATTTCTATACCAAACCCTGTATGAACCTACCTGCACTCTTTCACCCCCTCCAGATACTTTAGCAATGAAAGCCATTATATATTTTGCTGCAACGGTTTTTCCTGCTCCACTTTCTCCACTAAAAAAGGAAATAAAATCACTTTAAACCAAATTTGATACTCTTTTATACTGATCTCTTAGTACTGTATCAGACCCAAAAGTACCCAGGGCGCTTAAACATTAGAAAAAGTAAAGGGGCTGCTTATAGGACCAAATTATTGGTCCAAACACTGTGAATAAATATACTGCAATGGTCTCCGGTAGTAGGTCTTAGCTATTATATAGGACTATAGATAATAGGTGCTTAAAATGGGAGGGGATGCTTATAGGGAGGGACATGGGCCCTTATTAGGTCCGATGTGGTTTACTTCTGTAGTGGTATAAACATTAAGCACACAAAAACATCTCTTTACCTCTCTTTTTATGTGTTAATGACTATTTTTTTTGTCTACTCACCATTTAATCAACAACCATCCTTTCTTGTATTTCTCTCTTCTTCTTGAAGATAATTGTTATTTGATAGCATAGAATCATTTAAAGTAAAATAAACACTGTTTTTTAACAGTTTTTTCCTTTTGAAAAAGTTCTTGATTATCGACTGTGTGTTGAAGGGGTAAAGGACAACAATTAAGTAATAGTAAGCCAAGAAGACCTAGTAGGGTTCAGGTGGGACTACCATCAGACAGTGAATATATGATTACTACAAAAATTGAAATAGACCTGAACTATAATATGTAAAGTGAAAACCACCAAGGAGACCAAGCCCTATCAATTGAGCAATCTGAATCCCCTTCCCCTAAGGATACTTCCTGCCACCTTTGGTTGAAATAGGTCCTGTAGTATTGGACAGAAATCTAAAACAGTAAACAAATGTGCAGTATATCATTAGTGATGAACTTTGACCCCAAAGTGCTGAAGTTTTTTTTATCCAAGTTTTACACTGTTAACAAACTTGGTTCTCCATACTTCAAGGATACTATGTATACAAATGTATGTACAATTAGGACTTAGTTCTCCATACTTCAAGGATACTATGTATACAAATGTATGTACAATCTCCATACTTCAGGGATACTACGTATACAAACGTATGTACAATCATTAAACTCAAGGCCCTCACGTTCATTAGGAAAATATTTCTGGAATTTCATCAAATTTCTGCTACTTTTAGTCCCGTAGTGAAGCTCCTGAAAAGTGAGTGCCATCGTTGAACAAATCCAAATATCAATCACCTTCTTCTATGGATGCCTTCTACCAAGTTTGGATGAAAATGGTCCAGTGGTTTTGGAACAAAAGATGACAGTGTGAAAAGTAAACATATTTGCTATAGTGTTGATTTTTCACCCAAAAACCTTGCAGCACATTTTGATCTCAGGGTCACACACTGAACAAACTTGGCTATCAAGGCACCAAGGCTAGTATTATAAATTATGCTCTTTGTGTCTGTTTGTTTAAATATTAAAAAAAACATTTTGGCCCTTTAGGGGTACAGCTCAATCATTTGAATTGGAGTTATCTTCCCTGTGGATACTTCCTACAGTGTTTGGTTGAAATTTAGTCAGTGGTTTTGAATAAATTATATTCAAAAACATTAAAATACAAAAGGAGAGGTAGGAATGTAGATTTAGAAAACTTCTTATTTAATTAATTAAATTATGTGTCTGTAAAAAGAGATAACTCTGTGCAATTGGTATAGAGAGTGTAAGGAAAGATAACTCAGTATTATGCGAGTGTAAGGAAAGATAACTCAGTATAAGAGATTGGTTTTATGTGAGTGTAAGAAACAATAAATCTGTTTACGAGATTGGTTTAATGAGAATTTTATCATACTCAGTTACTTAGGCCTGATTAGGTTTCTATAAAATTTCTGTAAGATAGTCTTTTTTAATTTCTGTAACATGCTTTTGAAGTAAACAGACAGCATGTCTATGCATGTATTTAATTAATCAACTGACATGATGTTATAGGCAAAACTTTATATTATACTTGTTTTTATTGAAATTCAGTGCATTAATGTTAATTATAATCAATAACCTTTTTATGATCAAAGTCAATGCAAGTACAAAGAATGCTAGTTGATCAAAATCAATGAGTAGGTTAAGGAAGTGTCATAATTAACCTATAATCAATAAGAAGATTCCTATTTCTTTATCTTTCTCTTAGTTGTACAGACAAAGGGCAAAGAACATGTCTAGTCTCAGCTTACAAATTACTAAGGATTCGTCAGATTCTTACTTGTAAACAAGTAAGCTAGTCTGATGATTACATATCTAGGTTTGTTTGATTGGGTTTAACATCCCAGTATTAACTCACATTAAGGTCATATCAAGAAGGTGTCTGCATGTAACAGTTGCCACTGATGGTGACTTATAGTGCTCTCTCACTGATATATCATGCCACAGACACATTAATTTAACACTTCACTTGATTACATTATCCTTACACTGACCCAACCAGTCCTTCTACCTAAACGCTGAATGCTTAGCAGGAAGCGAGAAGATCACCTAGTTTTAAAGTCTTATGTTTGACCGACAGGGAATCAAACCAGTGTCTCTTGCTACAAAGCAAGCACTCCTACACCACAGGGGTAAAGGTAGGCCTAGGTGTTTAATACACATACCTGATAATAACACAGTGGTTCTCCATATCTATTAACATATTTCTGTACATATTGTCGGCCAAGGCATATACGTGTGGTGGATTCTCATATTGTGCCTAAAAAAACAACCAAATCTCCATCAAAACAAGTCTTTACCAATAACCAGTACAACTTATTTCAAATTTTTATGCAAGTGAACAAGTTTTTAGAAAAAATTCTTAGTTTACAAGGGACATAACTCTGGTAAAGTGTTGCCGGAAAATAAACAAATCAAACTTGATTTGAGGATTTATATAAACAGCTAGCCTTCTGATAAAGTCTAATGAAATTTGACACTAATTAATTTTTCTGAATATATATACATGTATGTTCCATAAACAAAGTGCAAACACACAAATCAATGCACACTTTACTTTCCCAAATTTTATCCAAAACAGGAGACAAAATGTTTTTCTTTTGGACCTGGATACCCCTGTGAAACACTATTTATTTCTAAACTGATATAATAAATTATTATTATCTTGATAGATTAAACTTACCGCTCCTTGGTATATTTCAACCTCTCTATCAGTGAAGATGTTGAGCATTTTGAAAGGATTGACTGATACCAACACTGGTCCAATGTAGGTCTAGACATTCTGTTAAGGTATTTTTCTCTTACTTAAAAAACTTTTAAAGAAAAAATATTGATTGCCGTCAAAGCATGTTAAAGCTATTAGATGTAACACACACAGTGAATTTCTCCTGTGCTTTAAAGACACTAAGGACAGACCTAGAGTAAATATGTGGCATTCTTCTGAGCTGAAAACACACTTTGACAGATTGTTATAAGTAACAGATATTCTCACAAGGTTATAACACACTTTGGACAGAATGGTACAAAAATAGATATTTTTCTAAGCTTAATCTGAAAAACACTTTGGACAGACTGGTACAAAAACATATATTATCCTAAGCTTAAAACACACTTTGGACAGACTGGTACAAAAACAGATATTCTCATAAGCTTAAAACACACTTTGGACAGACTGGTACAAAAACAGATATTCTCATATGATTTAAACACACTTTGGACAGACTGGTAGAAAGATATAATACAAATAATACTGCTATAATTGAGAGATGGGTACTTATTAGATATTGTTATAATTGAGAGATGGGTATTTATTAAATATTGTTATAATTGAGTAGTGTTGTTATAATTGGGTGTTTCACATGTACACTATAACTATAAAGATCATTACACAGTAAGACATTGGATCAATGCTCTGTGATGTAATCCTACGTTTTTTATGTTTCCTGGTAACACAAAACAAAACAGCAATGTTTGTGCTTGACACGAGAAGGAAGTATTACCGTCTCAAATTAAATCATGACCTAAATTGTAAATCAAGACGGTTTGCTGATTAATAAACATTTACTATTATAAAATGTGATCGTGGATGCATATTGATGAATTGTGAGAGTGGATTAGATAGAGCAGCCGAGATGTAATCAAGAATATTCACTGTCATGTAGAACCATACATCCTTCCTGATCCTATATACACTTGTGTGACTAAGGCTCTTAACTCTGACTCACATGTGAGCTATATATTTATAATGTTTTGACAGGCTTTATCTTAATATTGTGTGTGCATCTTTGTGTTTACAAAAGTACAGTATACATGTACTACAAAAATAGATGGATTTTTAATGTTTCATTTATAACAATCAGAGCATAACTGATTTGTAGCATAAACTCAAAACACAATTCTTTGAAATATTTCTAAAAAAGTTACTGTAAGATTTTATTTCAACACTCAGACACAAAAGAATTTTTTTTTTTTTAATATTATTATTTTATTATCATATAAACATACACACATAAGCACATGTACATAGACAACATGCATGTAAACTTACCCGAGTTCGCGTGAAAATATTATTAACATAAATTTTTAAAGTTTATATTTAATCCTAAATAAATGATATAATAGCTGAACAAAAACAAACAGGTGCTTTTTAAATATTTTTTGAGTCATAAAGTTTTAATTATGTTTGATTACCTTTAAGGAAACAACACAACAGAATGTGTAACATGAGAATAATCTACACCATTAATACACATGACAAAAGGAATGATAAAAGTTACTTAAACAAACATACTCTCAATGACATTATCTTCAGTAGAATCTTTTATCTAAGTTCTTTACATTATATAAACAACAACAGTTTGAAACAGCTTTTTATCTTTCGTTGTAAACATGTGACATTGTACACATTGGTACCAATAGTAATATCAGCTGCTTTTTACATGTACATGTATATATGGTATATGTACCATATACTTACATTAACTCATGTTTGTACATGTAAGTATAGCGTCACTTTAAGAACTTGTTAATACACCAATAATATATGCTATTGATATGAATTTGTTTGTTTGCTTCATTGGGGTCTAACGTCCTTTTAACTCATGTTTAGGTCATATCCAGACAGTGTCTGCTTGTGACAGTGCACACTGCACTAATTGCAACTTTATAGTGCTGTCTCACTGAAATATCACGCCACTTCACTTTGACAAATTTATATGAAAAACAAAGACTATCAGTAGTAATGGAATAATTAAAGTGATGAAATACAATTTGGGTGTGCATGTACATTACTTTAGTTTCATCAATACTTGTATAATCAAGTATATGTAATTATGAGTCATCCAATTGTACTTAAGAATACTTGAGATGATAATCTTTATCCTGCTTTTCATTCTCACGTTTTCCAATCAAGAAGTGCATTTTAATTACGTCTAACAGTTATATATAGTCAGTATTTCATTTTTCTACACATTTTGTATATTAATTTGAAGTTAATAACAAATGTGTTATTTATTTGAAATGTAAACAAAACAACATCCTTCAGATACACAACCAAATAAATATACAACTACAGTGTACTGAAAGCCCTTTAATGAAATGTTTTACACAGTGTACTGAAAGCCCTTTAATGAAATGTTTTACATCTTGAACAGTGAAGCACCACATTATATTCAATCTAATATTCTTGCAATATTTCTTAGACTTATAGCTAACAGCTAACAAAGAATAACAAAATAATATTTTTTCTGCATGTTAATTGAGTTTATACAAATGCTTTGTATAAATGTCATGAAAAATTAACACTTTATTTCTAAAGTGTGGCACATATTAAATTTGGAGATCCCATACTTTAGATAGACTGAGCTTGAGATCCCATACTTTAGATAGACTGAGCTTGAGATCCCATACTTTAGATAGACTGAGCTTGATTTCATAAAGATTACATATAAAGTATAGCTTTATGCTTCAATATAATTTGATCTCTCAATGTTTCCGAGTAAGTTTCAAACATACACACACATGTAAATGATTAGTTCAGTGCATGTGTGACACATACAGGTAATATACATTTGTACAGGTTACAAAATCAGATAGGTATTAATTAGTTGCTGTGTAGGCCGGGTGTGTAACTTTGCTCTTTAGCTTGAAAAAATGAATTTTCTAAACCTCGATACCAGGAAAATAACTGTACTACAAAATTGATGTTCCTTTCAATTTAATCAATTAATTTTTTGTCTCTTCTTGATTTATATTATTTCATTTGGTTTTTTTTAGTTTCATAAATTGGATGTAACGGTATAAATCACATCAAGTATTTAACTTCCTGTTGAAATTGATTTGATAATATGAGTGTTGCTTAAATAGCTTCAAGTTCACAATTAGTCAACATGTACCCATAAGCACTTAATATGAAACGTAATTACTGCACTGACAGTGACAACAATATGATTTTCCATATTCACTTTTCAAAAATCAGTTAAGGTTACGTATACACCTAAATAGGGGAAAATCTTCGAAATATTTTTTTCTCGATGTTTAGATAGATCAATATCTTTACTTTAATTCGATTACAATGAAAAAAATGTAATTCATTATAAAAGAGTTCAAAGTTCAATTTCCTTGGACCTCCTTCGTCGTCGATAATCCTAATTCTAAGTGTGTAATACGTCATCGTTATCGAGGTCGCTGATAACTCTACATAAAACGTATATCGTAAACTTGGACT
>JAUMGZ010218830.1:0-11581 GCA_032359645.1 Pododesmus macrochisma
TCCAACGTTTTCTTATTGTTTGCCAATGTCAATAGACTTACGGCCTTAGAATATCGTCTTGGTTTTTCGATTTACTATTTTTCTAATAAATCTAATCCCCTTTACTTTAGGCATCTTCGCTAGCAAATTATACAAACCACTTCCTTTCAGCGTGTTAAAGCGTAACTTGACTTGTACAAGATGCACATACGGATGTTTTTGAAGAAGTGGAAAATATTATTTGATAGTTTGTTGGGGCTTAACATACCTTCAACTCATGTATAGGTCATATCGAGACTATGACGCAGTTGGGATTCGAAAATGCCCTGGATTCTAACTCCAGCCTTCCGGCACGAAGTGAAAGCTCTTCCTATGAGTCACACCAGTGGGATAGAAAATATGAACATTTTGTAATCATAAAGCAGTGTTAAACGTTAAACTAAGACACTAAAACTCAAAACCTTTTTCGTCAAACTGGACCGGAGGTATAATGTGGACTTTCCCCATACAAATCCTGTCCGTCGTCCGTCGTTAACTTTTCACATTTTCGACTTTTTCTCCCAAATCATTGGACCAATTTTCCCCAACTTGGTAGGTGTCCCTAGGGGAAGGGGATTCAGATTTGTTCAAATGAAGGGGCTCTGCCCCCAGAGGCGCCACTACGGGCCAAAAGGGGAAAATTTGACAACATTTCAAAAATCTTCTAATAAACTAGAAGGTCTAGAGCTTAATGTTTTTGTATGTAGTAACACGAGGGCGTAGAGAACCAAGTTTGTTCAAGACTTGAATCTGGGGTCAAAAATAGGTAATGCGTTTTGGGGTCAAAGTTCAGCACTATAGCAAATAGTTAACTATTCACATTTTTTACTTCTTGTCCATAACTACTGGACCAATTTCTTCCAAACTTGGTAGAAGTCATCTCCCCATTGTTCAAATGAAGAGGCTTGGCCCCCAGGGGGCCTTAAGAGGGAACATTTGACAAAATTTCAAAAATCTTTTTTCATTAACTATAAGGCCTAGAGCTTAATAGTTTGGTATACATTTAATTTTAGAGCTTTGAGAAATAATTTTGTTCAAGGCATGACCTGCGTTCAAAAGTATTCAAATGCCAAATATTTACTTTAATAGGCCTATATCAACCAGATGGACATTAAGACCCAATGGGTCTCTCGTTTATTTTCAACATATTTTAGTTGTTTATGGATCAAGTATGCAGTAAGCAACCGCGTTTCCCAAACTGTATATAGGCATTTATATTTGTGGCATGAACAAAAGCAATTACACATTACTTTCTTGCTCGAATAAAGCTCAGCATGTAGCGGGTAGAACCTAACTGTTGAGAGATATCTCGGATGTTTTCAAATTTACGGTTTTTGTTGCAATTTATACAAAATCTTTTATAAATAATTTTTGGGAACCCCTATACCTTTATTTTCTATTGCGCTACTCTTGTCGGCAGCTTGATTTTGGGAAAGGACAAGGACTTTCTTTACAGTTACGCTCACACAGACTGTCCTTTCGATGTTGATAACTTGCTTGTTGTGAAGAACGTTTTCACTTGATTTAAAAACTTGTGTTATCTAATTTGATATAGTCAATATCCCCTTGTATAAAAAGATAATCAGTTTAAGTTGTCTTATTGGTTGCTGTTGTGCCTCTTCGAGCACACTAATTGTTCATTACTGTCACTTTTCATTTACTTACCTTCGTGTGGAATCTACGAATCTAGCGTGTATTAGTCACCATTTTCGGCTTATGCTGCTTGGCTGCTACGTCCAATTGTCGTGTTTCTAATTGCTTTTTGCAAATATGTTTTACTCGTTTAGATTTGTTTTGACAATTGATGTTGGCGGTTGCTTGTTGAGATGTTTAACAACGCAATGCAGTGTTATCATTAATTTAAGAAATGTATGCATATACTCAAGTCTTGTACGTGAAGTGGGAAGGTTGAAGCCTCATTAACCAGTTTAACCACACCGTCTGCTTTCGTGCTGGGTGACCGTCCTAAGTCGGTCCGTATGGATTACTAGTCGTGATGATTGGTGTGATGTCGATTTGATTAATAACATTCCGGTGCTTCATTGTTTGACGCAGTTATTGTTTGTTGTCAATGTCTCTCGTTCTGTTGATCCTATTCATACTGTTTGGTAACCGGCCTTAGTCGATCCGCACGGATAATTAGTCTTGCGAATTGTTTTGACGTCAATTTTTTATTTATTATTATTTATTTATTATGGAGCTAAATGTAATTTGGCTATTATTGGTTTGTCAATGTCTCTCATTCTGTTGATTACAGGTTTATCCTGTTTTTAAGGTAATATATGCTTAACTTCAAGTGTTCTTCGATTTCTATAATTTATGTTTACATATATGCATGATTTTTTGTATTTTTATTGCAGATAAGTACAGTACAGTGATTTCATGAACATCATACTTGTCAAAAGTTGTCATATCTAAATATTTAGTTACAAGTAGAATAACCATAATAAAACAAAAGTTAAATTTCTGCCTATGGTTATGGATTATACATTTCCATATATACGTACTCATGTGTACAAGAGTGTAAATACAATTCTTTACTACCAAAGTAGTATAAATATAATTGGAGTTACTTCCCTTTAGCCAGTTAGGTAAATGTGATCAATTGGGGAATTATAGCAAAGTGTTAATGTGCTGAAAAACTAAAAATGGCGACGTGATCAGCACAGTAAGAACGGATACAAATAGATGAGACTTAAACCCATATAAATATACAAACTGTCAAGAGCTGAATCTGCAGCACTACAACTAGATGTGAGTCTCCTTAACTTGGTAGGGCCGCTCTAGACAATGCCACTGAAACTAAAATCGGATTTGGTTTTTATTGACTTTTTACGACAATATCTATATAACAGTTGAGAATCCTATATGAATAAATACTCAATGATTCTTTTCAAAGTTCTCAAATTTTGTAAAACACAAGAAACAAAAAGGATCAACAGAACAAAGGGTATTGACAGAACAAACAATAGCCTCACCAAAAAGTCACCACCATAGCGAATTAGCTACCTGACTTAGTGGGTGAGAGGGCTTCGCTACTGACCAAAAGCCAAGCTACAAAACAACTGTCACCAAGGAACTCGAATCGGAATAACTTAGAATAGACAAGACTGTGAAAATTCAAAGCTACAAAACCAAGGGACTGGTATGTAAGTACCTTATCGCACAATTTTGTAGTTTTACAAATATTACAAATATTAAGCGTCAGTTAATAAAGAATAACAAGGAAACATGAATTAATTATGAAGTAAAAAAAGTGACATGTGCCATATTGAAATCAACATGGAACCATTTGTAGTTGTGTATTATCTTTCCTTCCCATGCCCGCATTGTGAAACACAAATAAAATTGTAACACACATTTGGATGACTCTATACAATACCAGATAA
This sequence comes from Pododesmus macrochisma, assembly GCA_032359645.1. Classification (NCBI taxonomy): domain Eukaryota; kingdom Metazoa; phylum Mollusca; class Bivalvia; order Pectinida; family Anomiidae; genus Pododesmus; species Pododesmus macrochisma. Next base: position 3,408 of record JAUMGZ010218830.1, read on the forward strand.
TGGCAATGTCTTGTGTAAAAACATTTGACCAATTCAAGTCATCCTATCTTAACCATGCTGAAATAATCTGTAACAATACAAACCTTATCTTTTGAAATTGCGAAACCAGCACAGGTGTTGTCGTGCCTAGGAATTCCTCATAAATTTGTCAATATATACTTCAACTCTTACGTCTTCATTTATTAGATATATGATATATCTGAGTTTATCAGATGTAATGATGTATCGCCTGCTAGTTTTGTGCACGTGTACATATATCTTAACAACCGCAGAGGCAAAAGTGTTTCGACGAAAAACAGGTAATATTCTTACTTATTCTCTGAACGTTTTCAGACTTTAAATTGAATTTTCCTATTGATCTCCGGATTTACTAATTAAATTTGTATGTTATATCATTTCTATAAGTCTATTTCCTATCAAAGCCAAATTCCTCTCATGATATATGTTTTACTTTTTGATAAATCAAAAAAACTAGAACAAAGAACACATTCCTGTTGTAGTTACATTACGCGATTTAAGATACGGTAAATTACTCAGTTCCCTTTCTGTATATGTACACTCAAGTGTCTCAATGTATAACTTTAAGCTACAAACCTATTTAAATTAACGTTTACATCCACGAGGATTAAATCATGTAACATGAGTACACATACAACCATTGACAATCATTTAATACAGTAGACTCTCGAACAACACTAGTGCTGGTTCTGACCGTTGTTACCAACATCGACACATCATTTTTGTGTGACTGCCAGACCTCACTGTAACCTTTGACCTTGAACAGAAATAGACTCACCCCATCTTCAGTCTTAGATATAATAGAAGATTCTTCAAGAAAAAACATATTTCATAAAACAAATATATTTTGTAGCAATATTTTTAGATACCGAGATCTTTTTGCACTGACTGCTATTTCCCCTATTAATTCCTCGGGCTATATTAAACTTTCGATTTTTCACACCACTCAATTTGCTGATGAATGTCATGTTTTTTTGTGGTTAGCCTTGAACGTCCTTCATTTGATGTGGTTTCAAGTGTTTTTATTTTCAATTTAAGTATATTTGCGTTTTCCTTGATCTTTTTTTTACATTGAATGAGTTTGACAATGAGTGTATCTGTGCAATACAGGACTTCTGGGTTTAATACTTATGAAAATCAAATCGTATACTGAAACTATTGTCTTGATACATAATTTATGAATGGTGTTACTATTTCATGTAGTTCAAACCAGATCAAATGAAACCAAACAATTCGACATGCATGCGTACGTGTGCTCACGACCTGATCAAGAATATAAAAAATGTTCCTCATAGTTAGTGTTTATTGAAACCTGGTGTTTATGATAACACGATAAGGGATTATAACGTAAGTGCGAATGTCGTTCATCTAAACATGTTAATATCAATGTCCTAACTTAAAATTTAATTGTGTTTCAGAGAATGACCCGTTTGGTGTATCGGTATCTACTGGCGGAGATTACAACATTTCAATTAACAACAAAAAGTGGTTGACCAGTTCTCCGTGTTATTTTGATATAACCGGAAAACGACTGACCCAGGGTCGAGATATCAACATAACAAGCAGCACTGGCGATAGTGGTAATGATTCATTCGGACAATGGCAATCCATGAGATACCATTACTCAGTTAATGGCAGTAAAATTGTGGCGTCAATTATCAGTTACCCATTCCTTCCAATAGTAATATTTTATGTGGTAAGTTTTTTTTCTTGACAATGATTTCTATATAGAGGAGATTAAACAACTAAATGTATCATCGTGTTATCGATTGGCTCTTTAAGCATAAATTTCGGACATGAAAGTTTAGACGTACGTGGGCATTTTGTGCTATTCGAATTCAGAAATATATTAATTGGACATTGTAAGACAGTACATATTCATCCTAACAGCGATTGAATGGACTAATATTACGAAATTGATCTTGGTTATTGCACGAAGTTATCATAATTAAGATACACAAATGCAATCTGAAACATGCCTCTGTTAAATATAATTTAAAAGAGTAGAGATCCATTACTCTATGTGAGACACCCCCGTCCCCAACCCCAGATCTTGCTTCGAGCAGCAGTCATAAAGGACGCTGTAGAGAAAATTAATTTTGAATAGCCATAAGACTACGGTAAATCAAAGATACGCAGCTAAAGGGGAAACGGTGTTAACACGTGATAAGAATACAAAAATGCAATCTGAAAAATGCATCCGATAAATATAATATTTATAAGAGGAAAGAGCCAACTCTCTGTGCGAGACACCCACGTCCCGAACCCCAGATCTAGCTCGAAGCTGCTGTCATTATTGGACTCTATAGAGAAAATTAATTTAGAATAAACAATACTACGGTAAATCAAAGATACAGAGCCAAAGGGGAAACAGTGAAAAAAATCACGATGGTTATGATGTACAAAATCCATAACCCAACAATAATACAAAATTAAAATGTGCGCGTAGTCAAAACAGGAATTTTTAAATGTATTCCTCTGGACACGTGTTTCGAAAAACCCAGTTCTCATCAGCAAAGTTGACGTTATAATTTATATAGAATTACATATTATCAAAAGACAGACCGACGGACTGACTGACTTACTTACAACAAAGAGTCAAATATCCACCAGACACACTAATTAATAATACAGGTAAGTATGTAACTGTATCTTCTTAGGTCCATAACTCAAAAATAATTGGCAGAACGTTATGAATCGGGAATTAATGACGGCGTGCTTCACACACAGCAATGGCTCCCGGGAAAGGTTCAGTATAACAAGTGTTTGGAAGCAAAATGCTAATGGGCTACGATCACCCTCGGGGCTAGGCCACCTGCAAAGAAACATATTACAATCAACGGCAGGTGTGTATTTGAATGGCGGGGTCGGATTTGGCGTGTGTGTGTGTGTGTGTGTGTGTGTGTGTGGTGGGGGGGGGGGGGGGGTGGGGTGCAGTTACCAATGTGACATATCTGTAATATTTGACACTATCAAAAAAGAATATTAAACTGTATGTATAAACAGCTTATCAAAATGTAATGGCCGATACATTTACACTTAATATACATAAAGGGGAAGCATACACCGCTGCGGAAGACAACAAAAGATACGGCGAAATTATCTATGCAATTAGAAAACAAATTTGATGTTGATTGTAATAAAAAGTTAAGTTCACCAATATAAAATCTAAATGTTCATAGAAAAAATAATATTTTACAAAACAAAATGTTGATAACATATGCCTATATCTCTACTTAGCATTTTGTTGATGAAGTACGAAATATTCCACCCGGGAATGATGACACTGTTATGACCGGTTTCCCATCGTTCAACGTCGGAATGGATCAAGAGGAGTCTCTTGGATATCTTTCATTAGGTGGATCTATGATCGGTGACACAGGCATGTAAGAATGTGTTTTCATCACTGTAATTTAGCATGATTCTTTTTTTTACTTCACTGCATAGATGGTGGCACCATACAGCATTGGTATTATACCTAAGGGTATCTAGTGCACAGAAAAGGGATGGGGAAAGTTTGATATGCATGTACAATGTATTTAACGGACAGAAAATAGAGGGAACAGTTTGACGTATCATACGGACAGACAATAAAAGAATCAGTTTGACTAATATTCTTCTAACGTATATGTTTTTAACGGACAGACAAATGAGAGAGTTTGATACGTGTGTATCTAACGTATATGTTTTAAACAGAAATAAAATAAGGGACATATTTTGTATCGTATCTAACGACCAGACAATAGGGGAAACAGTTTGTATCGTATCTAACGGACAGACAATAGGGAAAACAGTTTGAATCGTATCTAACGGACAGACGATGGGGGATAGTTTGTATCGTATCTAACGGACAGACAATAGGGGAAACAGTTTGTATCGTATCTAACGGACAGGCAATAGGGGAAACAGTTTGTATCGTATCTAACGGACAGACAATAGGGGAAATATTTTGTGTCGTATCTAACAGACACCAGGTGAAACAGTTTGTGTCGTATCTAACAGACAGACACTAGGGGAAATATTTTGTGTCGTATCTAACAGACACCAGGTGAAACAGTTTGTATCGTATCTAACGGACAGACGATAGGGGAAATAGTTTGTATCGTATCTAACGGACAGACAAAAGGGGAAACAGTTTGTATCGTATCTTACGGACATTCATTAGGAGAAATAGTTTGTATCGTATCTAACGCACAGACAATAGGGGAAATAGTTTGTATCGTATCTAACGGACAGACAATAGGGAAACATTTTGACGTGGATGTAGCAAACGGACAGACAATAGAGAGAACAGTTTGCATCGTATCTAACGGACAGACAATAGAGGGAACAGTTTGTGTCGTATCTAACGGACAGACAATAGGGGAAACAGTTTGTATCGTATCTAACGGACAGACAATAGAGGGAACATTTTGTATCGTATCTAACGGACAGACACTAGGGGAAATATTTTTTCTTACGCCCTAAATAGGTTATGTCATCCAGGAGAGGTTGGTTTTATGAATTCTTCCTACGATTTATATACGTTACGTCATTCAGTAGAGGTTGGTTTCATAAATGTATCTAACATGTTTGATTACACCTAGCGCTGTTCCTATTGGCGGAAACCTGATAGAAATGACCTCACAATACTGTGACCTCTCACATGAATAATTTACACCGTCTCTACGCACACACCCAATATTGTTCATTCTTTAAACCCATTAATGTCAAAAGAATTTTAATTCTTAAGTTTATATTTTCAAATACAGCCATCAAAACGACTATTTCTTATTCCTTGTTCGTGCCTGGATTGAGATAAATATTTTTTCTCTGGTATGCATTCGCAGACGTCGTTGGACAGGGGTGATTCCACATATCAACAAGCGATATTTTACTGACAGAAAATCATATGAGAAAACGGCACCACAACTTGTTACAATTGAATATCGGGTTTTTATCTCACTCTTATTAGTTAAAGCTGAAAATTAACTAACTTGAGTGAGATAAAACCCGATATCCAATCATAACTCGTTTGGGAACCTATATTTATCCCACATGTTAGATAACACCTAACGCTGTTCTTTTGGCTGAAACTTGAATAGAAAGACGTCACAATATCGTGACCTATCACGTGAACGATCTAAGCAGTCTCTACGTACGCACCTGATAGAGTTCAATCTTTAAACGGGTTTATTTACCTACTGTCTAAAGAATTTTAATTCTTGAGTTTATAGCCAAAACGATCTTTTATTCCTGGTTTGTGCCCGTGTTAAGATAACTACTTCTCTCATTACATACTAAGACGCCGTCCGCCATGGGTGATTCCGAATATCAACAAGTTATATTTTTACTGACAGAAAATCATAGGAGAAAACGGCACCTTAACTTGTTACGGTTGGATATTGGGTTGTATCTAACTCTTGTTAAGCAAGCCTAGGTTCTTTGTAAAATCTGAAAAATGAAGCAAGCCTAGGTTCTTTGTAAAATCTAAAAAAAACTTACTCAAGTTAGATCAAACCCGATATCCAAGTTTAAGTAGTTGGGGAACCTATATGTATCTAACGGACAGACAATAGGGGAAAGCGTACATGCATCTAACAAGTAGATGGTGTGGGACGTTGTCTGACGTATACGCATCTTACCCATTGATAGGGCAAGAAAATAGCTTGGCAAACATGTATCTAACAAACAAACAGGAGCAATAGTTTGACAAACATGTTTCTAACGGACGGACGGGCGGGGAGCTTAACTTTTACATGTGTCTTGAACAGACAGATAGGGATGGAAAGTAGTTAGTAAATTAAGGTCGAGTAAATACATATTATTTAGTGTAAGTTATACCAAGCAAATAAGTCAACGATTTTACGTACACATAAAGAAATTATAGGAACACAACTTCCATTATTGATAAGTGACTTTCTGAAGTTGTTTGTGATTGGTCTGGTGTGCTGTTTGTTTCATTGTTAAAGTAGTAAATACGAAAAGCCAAGACAATATTCTAAAGCCGTAAGTCCATGGACATACAAAACAAAAGGAAACATTGGACGTACACAGAAAGAATAATCAAATATACATTTATTAACTTTAAAAGGAAACATTACGAACTTCTATTAAAAAACTAGAAGCGAGACCAGGTGCTCGCGATACGGTAAGCGTTTCCGCGATGCTTCCGTGTCTTTGCAGTGTATGGCAGCCCTTACCACTATTAAAAAAGAAGCAATCTAATGTATTATTTCACACACACTAGCTTTATGTAGAATCTGCATATTTTCTATTTTGTTTTGTTTTTGTTTTGTATTGAAATTAATAAAACAAAAAAGCTTACTTTTGCAACCAAATTTTTTTTTGGAAATAAATTTAAGTAGTTAAAGAACAATTTTGTGTGGTTCAAGATTATTGATAGATCTACCAATAATCTACATATCAAATTGACTATCACACCATGTTTATTTTTCGTTTTTCGATGTTTTTTAGTTGGGGAGATAATACCACACAGATTAATAGTGGACTTAGTGGAGGCCCGCTAGTGATATTTGACAAAAACAGCAACGTCCTGGTCATGGCACCTTTTCAGCAGTTTATGTCAAGTTCAATCTACCATAACACGTCAGCAAAAACTGTGAACTGGGGGCCCATGCGTGGAATACATTATATACCTGCAGACACGATATTTGGCACCATCATGGTATACGGTAGTCAAGGTATTAACAAGGTATGCATTTTATTATATCATGATGACTGAAATGTAAGCAATGCATACCTTGTTACAATGTTATGATCTAAGGGCCGTAGCCGGTTGCGGGGGGGGGGGGGGTGGCTGTTAATTTTCCCTCAGACAATTTGCAATTTTTCTTTTTTTCAATGATAAACTTTTCCCGGTAAATCGCCAAATATAAGTGCACCCCGCCTTTCCTCAGGCTACGGCCCTTGATTTTAATATTATAATATAGGATTGTTTTCGTATAAGAGGGTTAAAAATGGTGCACAGATAACCAAGAGATAAACGTTCACTTGGAAGGACGGGACAATCTTTGTTTTGCATCTTACCTTTAGCCTTCACAACCTGCGTAACCTTCACGGTAAGCCATTTATCCCTAACGCATTGTATGTGAATAATGTGGGTTGAACAAACTAATAATACAATTTGTATCACCTGCTTCTTCATTTCCATAAGATAGATGTTTACGTATTATTGGTACAAGTAGAATACACCTTAACACTGATGCTGTTATTGTTAATTAAGTTACTTGCCTCACTAACCATACGCATTCAACTTATAATAAATAATATATGAATAAATAAAAAAGCAGAATTTTTAATGAACTCGGTTGTTTGCAGGCCGTGTATGATTGGGGTGAATACATGCGTTATTGGTACAAGAAGGATGATTCATACAGAAATAGTGACCTTACTATCAATTATCTTGGTTATTGGACAGGCAATGGTGAGTATGTTTAATATACCCAAATTCATAACGTAACTTTACACACTCTTATAATTTGCTGCAGTGGTTAGTTCGTTAGCGTAAGCCTTACTTTAACGTAATTGTCTTTTAAAAAATATGTTGTCTATAATTAGAGCAGACTTATAAATTATACTAGATATACTATTATGGTTTGCTTAGAAGGTCATTCTGTTGATATTTGAATGATTATCGAGACATTTTATTTCGTTCCCTCTGTTTAAGTTTTATTGTGTTGTTTTATCTTTCTGTGATTTTGTTGTAGATAATATTTGGTCATTTCGTTCAAATATCATTCGTTAACACATGTATATTACATACGTGCCTCTACGTTTAATCTAATCTGAAGCCTAACTAAGTGCATGCTGCAAGACCTTTAACTTTATTTAGGATATGCTACAAAACAAGTAAAAAATCGCAATTGTTAAAATTTAAATTCTTTGGCATCGACTGCAAATTGCAAGCATTTGTTTTGTTTTATTGGTTGGTAATAAACGCAGTATTCGGTAATACATCATCGAGATTGCGGACAGTTTTCTCTTAGGTGAATCAGAGTTCCCTACCCCCGCTATGCCAAATTATAAATCTCGAACGTTCCTCTAGACAGGAATAGTGAAAGCGCACTGGTACTTCCAAGCGGGCATTGGACGTCATATTTACGTCAGAACTACGTAAAATACTGACGTCAGGATTACGTCATATAATGGTCAAA